>JAULKR010217978.1:0-15301 GCA_032356305.1 Prasiola linearis | reverse complement strand
CGCGTGGGCGGTCCCCTGAACTTTCGGTCAGCGATTCCCTCGTGCCGCGATTCCCTGCCATGGCCGCGAACCATTGATGACGTCGGTGTGTCGGATGCCGCCAGTCCATCCTAGATGGTGGCTGTTCACGTTTCGGCGACCGGCACTCGCCGCTCGAAGGCTCGATCGTGACTTCCCGTCACGCCGCCGCTCCTCTGAGCTGGCCGGTGCCCTCGAGCAAGCGCCTCACCGCCCCTGCCACGACGTTCGCCGAGGCCGAGCCGGGTCGAAGCAGCGTGGCGCGTAGCGGAGTCGCTCATCGAGCTGATCGAGCTTGCCGGCCCACATCTGGCCGACCATCGCACAGGTTCGCAGGGTCGGGCTTGCCGATATGCAATACTGATCCATACCGGCACGCGCGGCCGTCCACAGCGATCGCGATCCCGCGACGGTCGAGCATCGAAAGCTGCGGCATCAGACTCGAAGCGTCGCGTGACGTGCCAGCCAGGAGAGTCGGCATGACGAAACTCGTCATTCCCGGAAGAATCGATCCGGAACCGTCGCCCAGCATCCTCGCCGAGCGCCTGCCTCACCTGTCCGTGCGGACCGAGCGCAGCGTCGAGGTCGGGCTCGCGCGGGATGGCGGCGCCGAGGAGTCCATCGAGGCCGATCCCGAGCAGGTACTCGAGATCACCTTTGCCGACGGCGGCGTGCTCTGGACTCGCGTCGACGATCTCGAACACGACCTGGCGCTCGCCCGCGCCGGCGTCCGGCGCGAAGCGGCCGCGGGTGACAGGCTCGAGATACCGCCCGTGCTGCCGCTCGGCAGACCGAGCCGCGGCGTCGGCACCTGGGTGATCCGTGGCCTGAAGTTTCTCGGCATCGACATCGCCGGCTCGATCACGGACTTCGTCTCGGGGCACGTCGAAGGCCGTCTCGAGCCGGGCCCCGGGCTCTACCGCTGCACCGCGGCATCGGCGACGGCGCTCGAGGAGATCGAGAAGCTCGATCCGCAGCGTCCGATCCTTGTGTTCCTGCACGGCACGGCCTCGAGCACAGAAGGCAGCTTCGGCGATCTCTGGCGCAGTGGCGAGCACGGTATCGGGCAGCTGCTCGAGCGCTACGGCGATCAAGTGCTCGCCTTCCAGCACCGCACGCTCACCGAGAGCCCGATCGCCAACGCGCTGGAGCTGCTCGACGAGCTCGACAAACGCCGCACGTCGAACGGAGGCGATCGCCCGCTGCGCCTCCACCTCGTGTCGCACTCGCGCGGCGGGCTCGTCGGCGAGCTGCTCTGCCGCGGCGGCGTCGTCGGTCGCGCGCCGTTCGACGACGACGATGCGGCGCTGTTCGCCGAGGCGGGCTACGAGCGCGAGCGCAAGGCGTTGGGCGAGCTCGGCACGCGCTTGCAGAACGTACCGTTCCAGGTCGAGCGCTTCGTCCGCGTCGCCTGCCCCGCGCGCGGCACCACGCTCGCCGACGGGCGGCTCGATCGCTACCTCTCGGGCATCGTCAACGTGATGCAGAGCATTCCGGGCTTTCTCGGCGGCCCGGTCTTCGAAGGTGTCTCGGCGCTGACCCTGGGCGTGGTCAAGAAACGCAGCCGGCCCGAGGAGCTGCCCGGTCTCGAGGCGATGATGCCGGTCTCGCCGACGATCCGCCTGCTGAATCGCCCCGGCGTCCAGATAGCAGGCGAGTTGCACGTCCTCGGGGGCGACATCGAGAGCGGCAAGGGCAGTCGGCTCAAGACCTTTCTGAGCGATCTCTACTACCGCACCGATCACGACCTCGTGGTCGATACCCGGGCCATGCTCGGTGGCACCGAGCGGGAGGCGTCCGTGCGCTACTGGCTCGACACCGGAGCCCGTGTCGATCACTTCCGCTACTTCGGCAACTCGGCCACCGCCTCGCGGCTCTGGAACGCGTTGAGCGGGGAGTCGGACGGATCGTTCCGAACGCTGAGCGTCGAACCGTACCGCGTCACCGAGAACGACTACCGCAAGCGCGCACACGAGCCGCGCCCGATCGTGTTCGTGCTGCCGGGCATCATGGGCAGTCATCTGAAGGTCGGCGGCAGCCGAGTCTGGTTGCACCTCCTGAGCCTGGCCCGGGGCGGCGTTAGCGAACTCGCCATCGATGCCGCGGGCGTGGTCGCGGACGGGCCGCTCGACGATGCCTACGGCGAGCTGCTGGTGGCCCTGTCGTCGTCGCACGACGTGCGCCCCTTCGCCTACGACTGGCGGCGGCCGCTGGCCGAGACGGCGAAGGCGTTCGAGACCGCGCTCGACGAGGCGCTCGACGAGGCGGAGCGTGGCGAGCAGCCGGTACGCATCGTCGCGCACTCGATGGGTGGGCTGGTCGTGCGCACGCTGCAGGGCAGCGCCTCGGGGCGCGTGCTCTGGGAGCGGCTGATGCGCCATCCCGACGCGCGCTTCGTCATGCTCGGCACGCCGAACGGTGGCTCGCACGCCATCGCCGCGCTGCTGATGGGGCGCGACGCGCTGATGCACAAGCTCGCCCTGCTCGATCTGCGCAACCGTCACGACGATCTGCTGAAGACCATCGCCGGGTTCGACGGCGTGCTTCAGCTGCTGCCCCACCCTCGAGAGAGCTCGCTCGATCTGTACGATCCGGCCGTCTGGGCGCGACTGCGCGAGCTGGATCTGGCCCACGTCAGGGGCCTGTTCGGCGGTGACGTCGCCAGCGACCGGAGCGCCGGAATTCCCTGGTCGGTGCCTGACTCGCAGCGCCTTCTCGAGGCCGCGGCCTGGCGCGAGCAGCTCGTGGCCGAGCTGCCCGATCCCGATCGCACCCTCTACGTCGCCGGCGTGGCCGCAGCGACCGCGGTCGACGTGGTGCTCGACGAACAGGCACGCCCCGGTCGGCAGGTGCGCGTGCTCGCCACGGCTCTGGGCGACGGGCGCGTGCCCTGGGCGAGCGGCATCCCCGACTCGCTGCCGCCCGGAAACGTGTACTACCTCGATGCCGCGCACGGTGATCTCGCCTCGACGCGCACTGCGTTTCCCGCTCTCCTCGAGTTGCTGGAGAAGGGCCACACGGCGCGTCTCGAGCGCAGCCCGCCACGGCGTCGCGACATGGTCGCCGAACCGTTCGAGCTGCGGCCGGAGATGCCGGACCGTTTCCCCGATCACGCCGATCTGGTCGCTGCCGCGCTGGGCGGCACGCGGCGCGAACCGGCACCGACACGCTCGCGCACGAAGGTGCGGCTCGTGCACGGCGACCTTGCGCACTCGAACCACCCGGTGCTCGTCGGCCACTACGAGGACGACTCGTTCCTCGGTACCGAGCAATACCTCGATCGGCAGCTACAGGGACGCCTGCGCGAGCGCCACGAGCGCGGTCTCTACCCCGGCCCCGTCGGCACCTCCCTGGCGTTGCTCAACAGCCGGGGGCAACGCCTTCGCAAGGCCCATCCCGGCGCGCTCGTCGTCGGTCTCGGCAGCTTCGGCGACCTCACTCCCGGCGCACTGACCGCCACGGTGGTCAAGGGTGCGATGGAGTACGCGCTCGGCGTGCTCGACGACGAGCGCGAGGCGATGGGCGAGGACGATCTGCCCGACACCGTCGGCGCGCCGCTGACGACGTTGCTGATCGGCGGCTGCAGCGAGCTGACCATCGCCGATTCGCTGCAGTCGATCCTGCGCGCGGTGCGGCTCGCCAACGAGCGCCTGCGCGGCCCGCAACACGACGAGGCACTGCCCGCCGTGGCTGCGTGCGGGACATCGGCGCGTGGCTCGCGCCTTTCACCGATCGTGCAGATCGACCGTCTGGACTTCGTCGAGTGCTGGGAGGACCGGGCGGTGCTGGCGATGCGCGCGCTGCGGCGGCTCGCCGATACCGGGGAGATCGAGGCGCACTTCGACGTCACGCGTCACCTGGAAGAGGGAGCGGGCGGGCGCCGTCGCGTGGCCGGCGAGGACCAGGCCGACTGGTGGCAGCGCATGCGCATCCGCGAGGGGAAGGATGGCGGGCTGGACTTCGAGACCTTCGCCCAGCGGGCGCGGGTGGACACACATCTCCAGCCTACCCAGAAGCTTCTGGTGGACCGGCTGCTGGCACGCGCCGGCGCGTCGGGCTGGCACGACCCGATGCTCGGGCGAACGCTGTTCGAGCTCCTGGTCCCGAACGAACTCAAGCAGTACGCGCGCGACCGCCGCCGTCTGTTGCTCGTTGTCGACGCGAGCACCGCCGCCTATCCCTGGGAGCTGATGCAGGACGGCGCGGACGGGACGGACAGCCGGCCCTTGTCGGTCGAGGCCGGCGTGGTGCGCCAGCTCACCAGAGACAAGGATCGAGCCCGGTCCCAGCCGATCCTCGCGCAGCAGCGATCGGCGCTGGTCGTCGGCGATCCGGTCGGTAGCGAAGGCGGCTCCGGCTTCCTGCCGCTGCGCGGCGCGCGCGAGGAGGCGCAGCTGGTGGCCAGACGCCTGAACGGTGCGGGCTACGATCCGGTGATCGAGCTCGTCGGCGAGCAGGCGACACCGCTCCAGGTCATCGGCGAGCTCTACGCACGGCCGTACGGCATCCTGCACATCGCCGCGCACGGCGTGTTCGATCAGGCGCTCGACGCGAGAGGTCGTCCGCTGTCGTCGGCGGCGGCGCGCGGGGACGACGAAGGGGAGACGGCGGCGCGCGTAACCGGCGTCGTGCTCGGCGACGGCATCTACCTCACGCCCGTCGAGATCGCGAAGATGCGGCTGGTGCCGCAGCTGGTGTTCATCAACTGCTGCCATCTCGGCAAGATCGACGAACGAGCCGAGATACCCCGTGTCGATATGCTCGGTGGCGAGGCGGCCTCTGTCGAGTACCACCGCCTGGCCGCGAGCGTCGCCACCGAGCTGATCGGGATGGGCGTGCGCGCGGTGCTGGTGGCCGGCTGGGCGGTCGACGACGCCGCGGCCAAGCTGTTCGCGCGGACCTTCTACGACGAGTTCCTGCGCGGCGTGACGTTTGGCCAGGCCGTGCTCAGCGCTCGCCGGGAGGTGTACGACGACTCGCGCGGGGCCGGGCAGAACACCTGGGGCGCCTACCAGTGCTACGGTGACCCTGACCTGAGGATGGACGCACCAGGTGGGAAGTCGAGCGACCCGGCGGGATTCGAACCGCACTCGGCGGCCGAGCTGCGCGAGCACGTCGCGACGATGGCCGGCAGGACGGCCTATTCCGACAAGGCCGCGCGCGAGCAGATGTGCACCGAGCTCGAGTCGCTCGGCAAGCCACCGGTCGACAGCTGGCTCGACTCGGCCGCGACCTGCGGCGCGTTCGCCGAAGCCTGGGTCAGGCTCGGCGACTTCGAGAAGGCGACGTACTTCCACGACCGCGCACGCGAGTGCGAGCGGGCTGACGGCACGGTGGCCTCCCTCGAGCAATTGGCGAACCTGCGGGGACGCCTCGCGGTGGAGCGCTTTCGCTCCTCCGAGAGGCGCTCTCGCTCCGGGAAATCATCGACCGAGGCCGACGACCTGGCTGCCGCCATCGCCGAGATCACGGCCGCGAAGAAAGTCATCGACGCGCTGCTGCGCATCGGCGTGACGCAGGAGCGGCTGTCCATCCTGGGCGGTCTGCACAAGCGGCGCGCGGTGATCGAGAGCGATCCGGATGCGCTCGCGAAGCAGCTCGACGCGATGGCGCGCGCCTACGACCAAAGCCACGACACCGCGCTGTCACGCAAGTCCGCCAACCGCTTCTACCCGCTGCAGAACGCGATCGCGGCACGCATCGCCCGACGCTGGGCCCCGAAGCCGTCGGGCGGAATCGACAAGCGGATCGCGAGCGATCTCGACGTGCTCGAGAAGCTGCTCTCGCCGTCGAGGGACGCCGTGATCGACTTCTGGATCCTCTGCCAGGAGCCGGACACGCGTCTGCTGCAGGCTCTCGCGGACGACGAGATCTCACCGCACGCGGAAGCGGGCATCGTCGCCGCCTACCGCGAGGCGCGAAGGCGGGGCGGATCCGACAACGAGCTGATGAGCGTCGTCGAGCACCTCGGCTTCTTCGTCTCGGTGCTCGAGCGCCTGGCGAACGGTGGCAAGGAGAAAGCCATGCTGGTGACGCTGCAACGGATGAGCGATGTGCTAGACAGGGATCGCAAGGTGTCTCGGGCCGGTGACGGAACCCGCACCGACGACGAAGCCACGCACACCTGATCTCTCGCTCGCCCGCATGCGCCCGGATCTCGTCCTCCCCTGAGCCGTGCCGACGAACACCGACATCGCACCCGTGCCCTGTCGAGGGTCCCGGCGGGTGCCGTGTGTCTCCGCCGTGGATTCGCGGATCGGCGAATCGACCTCAGTAGTCGCCGGCGACGTGAAAGCGCACCCTCTCCTCGTCCGTCAGATCTCTGCGCGGGAGGTGGGCAAGCGCGCTGCGAACCAGCTCCTCGCGATTCAGGACATCCCAGAGATAGACGGTGTTGTCGTCGGCCGCGACGACGACCTTGCTGCCGTCATGACTGAAGCGGGCGTCGTTGGCATCGACCTGGCACCGTTGCTCGTGCTCGCACGCATCGCCTTCGCCGTCGACACCGTCCGGACACGTTTTTCCGCGCTCGCAAGAACCACCCTCTTCGCTCGCCTCGATGACGAGCCTGGCGATCGTCGTGCCGGTGGACATTCGGTTCGCGATCGAGCCGCCGTCCCCGGCGTCGGCTGCCGACACCAGGGCGGCCGACACTCCGCTCTCGCTCTCGCCTCCGGACCTGTGGCAGTTGTCGCTGACCTCCCGCGACGGAGGCTCCCTGCGCTCGTCGACCACCGCGCCGTTCTTCGTGTCCCACAGGCGCACCCCGTCGATGTCGGCGGCCGTGACCACGCGCTTGCCCTCGGGGCCGAACTCGGCGCGGTTGAATCCGCTCTCGCTGCCCTTGAACTGCCGCTGCTCTCGACCGTCCGCCATGTCCCAGAAACGTACGGTGCCGTCGAGCGAAGCGGTCACCAGCGCGGTGCCGTCGGCGTCGGGAACGGCGCTCAGCACGGACATCCCGTGTCCCTCGAAGCGCCTGATCTCCTCATCGACCGTCTCGATATCCCACAGGCGCGCCGTGCAATCCACCGAGCTGGTGACGAGCCGCCTGCCGTCGCGGGTGAAGAGCGCACCGGTCACCGCGGCGCCGTGCCGAAAGGTTCTCGCCTCTGTCGTCGTCAGGGTGAGCGGGCGATCTCCGTTCGTCGTCAGCGTGTCCACCGACACGTCCCAGACGCGCGCCGTCCCGTCCCAAGACGAGGTGACGACCTGCTCTCCGTCCGGGCTGAACGCGGCTCCGGTGAAGCCGTAGCCGTCCCCGTCGAGGATCGCGAGCGTTTGCCCGCTCGCCGTGTCCCACACCCTGGCCGTGCCGTCGTCCGAAGCCGTCACGACACGTGCGCCGTCGGCATCGAAAGCGGCGCTGACGACGATGTTGTGATGACCCTCGAAGCGCGCGACCTCGTGGCCGGTGTCCGTGTTCCAGAGGCGTGCCGTGCTGTCGGCGGATGCGGTGAGCACCTGCTCGTCGTCGTGGCTGAACACCGCCGTGTTGACGGCGGACTCGTGACCGCTCAGGGCGATGGTGTTGACCACCCCCCTGACCGAGTGCACACGGGCGTCGCCGTCCAGAGATGCCGTGAGCACGGACATGCCGTCGGGGCTGAAATCCGCGCTTCTGATCGGCTGCCAATGGCCTTCGAGCACCGCGAGCTCCCTGCCGGTCGCGACGTTCCAGACGCGCGCCCGGTTGCTGCCGGACACGGTCACCAGCCGAGCGCCGTCGCGGCTGAACACGGCGGTATCGAAGGCGACGCGCTGGCCCGTCGGGACCGCAAGCGATCGCCCCCCTGCCCGGTCCGGTTGCGGATCGGCCACCGACACGCGTTGGATCGAACCGGCCGTCGTGGCGACCAGAAGCTGTCCTCCGTCGGGACTGAACAGGGCGCCGGCGGCGTCACCGACCTCGAACAAGGGTCCGCCCTCCAGGTCACGCGTCTCCCACAGCCTCGCGACGCGGTCGCTGGCGATGCTCAGGACCCGTGATCCGTCCGCGTTGAAGCGCACCGCGACCGCATCCGTCCCTGTCTTCGACGACCCGGTCTTCGGCGTGTCCCGACTCGCGGCCATCGGCTGCGTGGCGGTACCACCGAGGCAACCGGCCGAGCGGTCCGGCACGTCGTCCCACAGATGCACTCGACCGGTAGCGGAGACGGTCGCCGCCATGGCGCCGTCATGGCTGAAGGCGACGCGACGGGCATCGCCGTCGTGCCGAAGCACGGCCTTGATGCACCCGCTCGCCACCTTCCAGAGGTGGACGAAGCGGCCGGAAGTGGTCGCCACCGATGAACCGTCCGGACTGAACGCGACGCTGTCGACGGGCGCCCCGTCGACACCGAGCGGTGCCCGTGGGTACCCGCGCCTGCCGTCCCACAGTCGCGCCCGACCGCTCCCGGTCAGCGTGACCAGCCACGCTCCGTTCGGACTGAACGCCACCCGGGAGACGGCACCGTCGTGCGCGAGACGCTCGATCTCATGCCCGGTCGAGACGTCCCACAGACGCGCCGTCCCGTCCCTGGAGGCGGTGGCCGCCCGTTTGCCGTCAGGACTGAACACGGCGTCGACCACGGCCTCGTCGTGGCCGTCGAACACCCGCTTCGTCTGCAGCGACGCGAGTGCCTCGTACAGCGCGATCTCGGCTTCCACCACATAGGGGCGCTCCGGTTCGTCCAGTGACTCCGGCAACGCTTCGAGCGCCAGCAAGGCGCCCTGGATGGCATAGCCCTTGTCGGTGCGCTGCTTCGACAGGTTGGCGTGCATCAGCGAAAGGGCGCGGGCGCTTCTGTCCTTCTCCTCGATCGCGGCGGCGGCGCTTCTCTGAGCCTCCATTCGGGCATCGTTGGCGCTGTGGTAACTGAACGCTGCCCAGGCGCCGAGCGCCAGTGACGCGGCGAGCGCCCCTTTCAGGAAGCGTTGCCTGCGCTGCCTTTCCCGCGACGCGGCAGTCTCCGCAGCCCGACATTCCGCCAGATAGCTCGCTCCGGTCTCTCCGAGATGGCGGGAGAAGTCCTCGCGGACGAGCAGCGATCCGGCTTCGTGCAGGCGCTCACCGACATGGACGATGTACTCCTCGTCCCGCCCGTTGAGCTCCCATTGCTCGGCCGCGCGGGACAGATTGGCCAGCAACTTCAGAGCGTGCTCGTCGGCATCGAGCCAGCTCACCAGAGCGGGCCAGCGCCGCAGCAGCGCCTCGTGAGCGATCTCCACCACCTCGCGCTGCACGTTGTCCGTGCCGCCGCTGCGCAGATCACGAACCAGCAGACGCGCTTCGGTCAGGCGCTCGAGGAGCGGTTGGGTCTCGATCGGCAGCTCGCTCCAGAGCGCGACCCGTCGACGCCGTTCGCCCGTCTGCTCGTCGACTTCGGCCAGCCAGGGGATGAAGGCCTGCCGCAGCAGGCGTTGACACCCTACCGGATCGCTCGGTATGGCCGGCTCCCGCTCCGGTGTCGACATCGCGTTCTCGATCGCCGCCACGAGCGAACCGGTGATGCCACCGAGCTTGTGGTATTCCTCGAGCGTCAGCTCACCGTCGGCACCGAAATCGGTGTAGAGACGCTCCAGCGTGAACGCGAGCATCGGCAGCGCGTCCGCACCTTCGGTATCGGCGAGCAGCTGTTCGGTCAGCTGTGGCTCGATTTCCAGCGCATGACCGGCCTCGCTGGCCTGCCGCGCGGGGCCCTCGATGATGTTCTTGTACTCGCTGCGGTCCATCGGCGTCAGGTCGATCATCTGGCGACCGACACCGCGTAGCAGCTCGTCGTCCTGCAGTTCGGCGTAGAGATCGGTACGGATGGTCGCCAGCACCAGCACCCTCGGCCCGGCTTGCGAGCTCTCCGAGCCCGTGGGTCTGGCAGCGATCACGGCGAGCTGGGCCCGCAGCTGCTCCGCCTCGTGCCCGCCGTCGCGCGCGTAGAGCTCCTCGGCCTGATCGAGGGGCAGGACGAACGTCGGCTCGGGCGTACCGGCCGGGATGTTCGCGACGAGGTGCTCGCGCAACCCGAGCAGGCAGTCGGCGAGAGCGCGACCGCGCAGATCGCTCAGCAGCCGCGAGCGCAGGTCACCGACGTTAGTGGCCCTGATGCCGGCAGCCTCGAACGCGGCGGCAAGACTGGCTGCCAGACCTTCCGCACCGCTGATCGCCGCACGGCCCGGTCGCACGACCGGAAGGGTGTGGAAATGTCGATGGTCGCGCTGGAGCCGTGGCCACAGACCGGCACGCATGTAGGACGACTTGCCGGCACCGGAGGAGCCGAGGATGACGAGCATCCTGTCGCTGCCGTGATCGCGGAGCTGGCGTACCTGATCGAGCCCGCGCACGATCACCGCATCGCGGCCGAAGAAGACCGCCGCGTCGGCAGCGGTATACGGCTTCAGGCCGCGGTACGGAGCGCGCTCCGCGTCGTTCTCCGGCGGCCAGGGAAAGGTCGTCGCCTCGAGCCCGGCCGCTTTCAGCCCTAGCCGGAGCGCATCGAGCCCGACCTCGGACAGCTCGATCTCCGTGCTCGGGACGAACGGGTCGCGCGCGACCTCGAAACTCACCCGGCGTTCACCATTGACCAGGTCGCACAGCTGCCACTCGCCGGTCAGCTCGGTGGGCAGATCGGAGATCGGGATGTCTTCGATCAGGACGCCGAAGATCCTCTTGCCCAGTTGCTTGGCGAGCAGGAACTCGGCCAGACACCACTTCGACTGATTCCAGGGACGGGAGACGATGAAGATCACCGCCTCGCAACGGTGCGAGGCCTTGCGAAGCTCGTCTTGCCACTTGCTGCCCGCCTTCAGACCGCGCTCGGCGGAAATGTCGAGAAAGTACTCGCTCCAGCCGCTGTCTTCGAGCCATCGCCCGAGCGCCAGCGCGTGCGCGTTGTCGACGCTGGAATGGCTCAGGAAGATGAACGACATGGTGTGTCTCCAGGCGCGTCTCGAATTTATCGGCGGAGATATTCGCGGTATGGCTGTGAGATAGCGGTTTCGTCGTCGCTCGTGAAAAGAGATTCCTCGACGTGCACGCAGCTTACCGTGAGCGGATTGCTCGAACTGACTAACCGAACGTAGGGCATTCGATCGACCGGATGGAACCCCTTCGATCGCGGCTGTAGGATGAACCGCCGTGCGCCGGACACTACGCGAACCTCGCGAAAGAGCGCTCCGCGAAAATCAGGCTCGCCCTCTGAAGTCGCGAGCGAGCGAGGAGAGACCATCGATGGCCGATCGCACTCCCACCCCTCTCACGCGGCGCGACTTCATGCGCATCGCGGGGCGTTTCGGACTGACCTCGACGACGCTCGCCGTGGCAGGCGCGGTCGGCCCGTTGACGGTCGAGGCTGTCGCGGCCGCGGCCAACTGCGAATCGACGCTGCGCGACGGAAAGCCGTCGCTCATGACGCTGCGGTTCGGGGCGGCCGATTTGAATCCGAGCAAGCTCGGGATTCAGAAGTCGGGGCAGTGTTTCTTCGCGAGGCGACTGGAAGAGAACAGCGACGGCGCCCTGAAGGTCGAATTCATCGGCGACAACCGCGCCTGCAATCAGCTCGACTGCGCCAAGAAGGTGCAGCACGGCGTCATCGACATTTTCTCGGCGAGCACACAGAACTCCGTCGCTTCGGCGCCCTATTACAACGTGCTCGACTTCCCTTACCTGTTCCCCTCTCGCGCCGCGCAGCATCACTTCTTCTACAGCCGCGAGAGCGAGGCGTTGTTGCGGGAGCCGTTGCGCAGGCTTCACGGCATCCAGTTCCTGTACACGCACTGCGAGCTGCGCGGCATCATGCTCGGCAAGAGCTTCGAGGACAAGCCGCTGGTCACGAGGGTGGGCGACATCGCCGGCACGCGAAACCGGGTGACGGGAACCCAGCTCGGCAGAATCGCCATGGAGCTGCTGGAGCTGAACCCGGTACCGATGGCCTGGGAGGAGACGCTCGACGGACTCGAGCAGGGGCTCATCGACGGCGCCGAGACCTGGATGGGCGCCGCGGCATATGCCGGCATGTCGCCCGTTCTCTCGCAAGCGGTCGACCTGCGCTTCTTCTGCGGCACCGAGCACACGGCCATGAGCTACCGTACGTTCGAGCGATTGCCCCCGACCATCCAGGATGCCGTCCTGAAATCGGCTCACGAAGCTCAGCAGTACACCCAGAAGAATCAGGAAATCGCGCTCGTCGAGATCGTCGGCGCCGTCCCCGATCCGGCGCCGGACACACTGTTCGGCAAGGCCGGCGTGCGGGTCGCGCAGCTTTCACCCGAGGCGCTCAGGGAGGCCGAGGAGATGTGCTCCCCGGAGTACCGCCCGGGCAGGTGGGAGGTGTGGCGCGAGCGCCTCGACCGGATGTGCGGCGGAGGGCACGACGTCTATCGCGAGATTCACGACGTCGCTCGAGAGATTCCCGCCGACTTCGATACGGCGTCGGTCCGGCCCGTGCGCTGGTGGGAGAGCGGCTGAGAGGAGCTTTCGCGACCGGAGAGGTCCCCGTACGCGGTACGGAGGCTCTGGGCCCACCACAGATACGCTCCCGAATTCGCGGTACGCTCGCCGGCCCGCCAAGATCGGATCCGTCGATGCGTTCACAGCCCTCCCCGCTCGTGTCGCTTGTCGGTCTGCTGGTGTGCGGCGCTTTGTGGGGCATGACGATTCCGCTCACCAAGGTCGCCACCTCGAGCGGGCACCACCCGATCGGACTCATCGTCTGGCAGCTCGTCGCCGCCAGCGTACTGCTCGGCGCACTGGTGCTGCGGCGCGCCATCCACGTGCCGTTCGACGCCGCTCACCGGCGCCTGTACGCGGTGATCGCCGTGTCCGGCACGCTGTTGCCGAACACGATGAGCCTGTTCGCGTACCCGTACCTCGATTCGGCCATCATGGCCATCGTCATCGCGACGGTGCCACTGCTGACCCTCGTCGTCGCGGCGCTCGTGCGCACCGAGAGGATCGACAGGCCGCGCCTGCTCGGCATCGCGCTCGGTGTCTCGGCGCTCTTGCTGATCGCGCTGCCCGAGGCGAGCCTGCCCTCGCGCGCGGCGCTGCCGTGGATCGCGGTGGCGTTGATCGCGCCGCTCTGCTACGCGATCGAGAGCAACGTCGTCGCCGCCCGCGCACCGCCCGCGCTGTCGCCGATCGCGATGCTGTTCGCCGCCTCCGTGCTCGGCGCGGCACTGACCGTGCCGGCGGCGGCCGCGCTTGGCGTACACGTGAACCCGTTCGTGCCGTGGACGCGGGTCGAGCTTGCACTCGCGCTGTCCGCGTTCGCTCACGTCGGCGCCTACACCGGTTACTTATGGTTGCTCGGCCGTGCGGGAGCGGTGTTCTCGAGTCAGGTCGGCTACGTCGTCACGCTGACCGCCGTCGCCATCGGCATCGTCTTTCTCGACGAGCGCCCGGCGACGACGGTGCTGCTCGCCGTGCCGCTGATGCTCGTCGGCGTCACTCTGGTGCGACCGCGCAAGTCGTCCGACGCGACCCACGCGGTCTGAGCGACTGACCACGACGCAACGGCTGCAGCGGCGCCGCACGCTCGGTGGAAAGACGCCCGCCCGCGAGAGCGCCCCGGACCGCCGGGTGATCGCCGGGTGATCGCCGGGGAGAGCTATCGTGCGCGATGTCTGACAGCCCTGCCGTTCACCGACTGCTCGGCGCCGCCGGTCGCGTTTCCGTCGCTCGCGGCGCGGCTGCCTGCTCAGGGCAGCCAGGCGAGCACAGGCACCGCACCGCTCTGCTGGGCGTACGACAATCCCTGCAGCGCAAGGTAGGCCAGCGGAAACCAGACCGCGTCGAGAAACGCGCGCTGCAACTGCGGCACGTTGATCGTGTAAGTGTCCACGTTGCCGAACTTCGAGAAGTCCGGCACGAAGCGCGGCGTGCGTGCCTTGTAGTCGAGGTACTCCTCGCCGAGCGCCGCCTCCAGCCGCTTCTCCTCGTTGCCGACCGTCAGCGGGTAGATGCCGCCGAACAGCACCAGCATCAGTGCCACGACGACGAGCGAGTGGGTGACGAGCCCGAGCCCGACGGCACCGATCAGGCTGAACACGTAGAGCGGGTTCCGCACCACCGAGTAGGGGCCGTCCGAGATCACCCGCTTCGTCTTGAACCCGCAGATGTAGATCGAGCACCAGAGGCGCCCCAGGGCCGCGGCGATCAGCGCGACGAAGCCGATCGTGCCCGACACGCCCGTCCAGAGACCCGGATCGGGCCAGGCGTGACGGGTCAGCAGCACCAGCGCGATGACGAGGACGAACAGGGCCCGCGAGATGCCGATGCGGTAGCGGGCGACGAAACTCTTCATGCAGGGTCCGGGCGGCACGGCGCGATGCCGCCGCCGGAGTATAGACGGCGCCCCTCGCTTCAGCCGCCGCGCTCTCGCACGCGCTCCTTGCGCGCGTACATGGCCGTGTCCGCGTGCCGGATCAACGTCTCGATGTCACGCCCGTCGTCGGGGTACAGCGCGGCCCCGATCGAGGCGCCGCCCGCGTAGCGGATCGCCTCGTCGCTGATCGCCTGCACGCACTCGTAGGGTCGCTGCAGCGCACGCTGCAGGTTCTCGGCCACCCGCATGGCATTCCCCCGGTCGTCGATGTCGTCGAGCAGCACCACGAACTCGTCGCCGCCGAAGCGCGCCACGGTGTCGCGCTCGCGCAGGGACTGCCCGAGGCGTCCGGCCACTTCGATCAGCACGCGATCGCCGACGTCGTGCCCGAACCGGTCGTTGATGGCCTTGAAGCCGTCGAGGTCCACGAACAGCAGCGCGAACGGCCGGTGATCGCGCCGTCGGCGATGGTGGATGACGCGATCCTCGAGCCGGCGAAGCAGCGACTCGCGGTTGGCGATACCCGTCAGCCGGTCGGTCAGCAGGCGCTCGCGCAGGTTGGAGAAGGCCCGCGCCAGCTCGCCGATCTCGTCGCCGCGCTCGCTCGGCACGGCGACGTCGAGGTGCCCCTCGCCCATGCGGGTCGCCGCCTCGGCCAGCTGACGCAGCCGATCGGCAATGCGCCGGAGCACCATCAGCCCCACGAGCACGATCAGCACGCAGGCGAGTGCCGCCATCGCGGCGGTGCGGCGCATGTTGCGGGTCACCTCGTGCATGAAGTCCGAGCGAGGGACGGCCACCGCGACGATCCAGTCCAGCCCCGCCTCGTCGCGAAGGTGCACGAACCCCGCCTGGATGATCTCGCCGCCCGCTCCCTCGAACGTTCCGGTTTGCGTCCCACCGACCACCTCTTCTTCCCGTATCAGCTCGACGATGGCGGCATGGGTGGCGGGAATCAGCGGATCACCGCTCGCCTGGATATC
>JAULKR010217867.1:0-15304 GCA_032356305.1 Prasiola linearis | reverse complement strand
ATCACCGTCGCCGCCGAGGCTAGCGACGGCCCCTCGGCGCTCGCCGCCGTCCGGCGCCTCAGCGCTACCCCCACGCCGGCCGAGGTGCTGGTCACCGACCTCGACATGCCGGGGTTCGACGGGCTCGAGCTGCTCTCGCGGGTCCGGGCGGAGCTGCCGGCCTTGGCCGTCGTCGTGCTCTCGGTCCACCCCGAGTCCGAGCTCGCGCTCGCCGCGCTCCGTAGCGGCGCCTCCGGCTACGTCGAGAAGCGGGCGGCGCCGGACCACATCGTCGACGCCGTTCGGCGCGTCGCCTCGGGGCGCCGCTACGTCAGCCGGCAGCTCAGCGACCAGCTCGCCTCGGCCGCCGCCGGACCGGCACGCGCGGACCTCTCGCCGCGCGAGCTCCAGGTCGTCCGGGCCATCGCCGAAGGGCTCACGCGCGACGAGATCGCGAGCGCCATGGCCGTCTCCGCTGCCACCGTCACCACGTTCCGACGCCGCGCCGCCGGCAAGCTGGGCCTGCGCACCGACGGCGAGATCACGCGCTACGCCTTCGCCGCCGGCATCGTCGGGCCCCCACACCGCAACACCACCTGACGCTCGGTCCTGCCGGGTGTACAGTCGCGGCCACGACGGCCAGACGCGCCGAAGGCCACGCCCCCTGTATCGGGTCGGCGTGGCCTTCGTGCTGAGATGGTTCTGCTGCGGTGAGATGCTCGTGCGGCACCTCGCGCGGCACCTCGCGCTTAGTAGGCCGGGTCGGTCCGCACGGTCCGAACGTTGGACCAGCTGGAGACGGATCCGGCGCCGCACACGGCCCGGACGCGGTACTGCTCGGTGCTGGTTGCCGGCCGGGAAAGAGCCACCATCGAGTCGTTGTCGTAGAGGTAGCCGGCGTCGTTGACGAGGCTGCCCCAGCCGCCGTACTGGCCCGAGTTCAGCCGGACGCGGTTCTGGCCCTCGAACTCCGGCACGGCGCCGGTGTCGATGCCGATCGACTGGATGAGCATGGTGGCGTGCGGTCCGATGTCGGGGTAGACCCGGTTGTAGACGCTCGTCAGCGAGGGCGTGGGGCAGGACGACGCCTTCGCGGCCGAGACGTGCGCTTCGGTGGCCTCGACGGCGACGGCGTCAGCGAACGCGTCGGGGCCGGCCTGGTCGCAGGCCGAGAGAGCCAGGAGGCCGACGAGGAGCGAGAGCGAGAGGAGGTGCTTCATCAGGAGAGGGGTTGGTTGGGAGTGGTGGAGCGGCGGTCCTGTGAGAAGCCCCGAGGGCGTGCCGAGAGACGGCGAGCCCCAGGCCGATCCGCAGCCGGGCGTAGAGGAGTAATTGCGGGCTCCACCTGAGAGTATGCGGGCTTCGGCCCGGCCCGCATCGGGGTGGGTCTGGTGTGGTTGTGCGTTTTCGCGTACACGGCGACTCCTCGCGCACGTGGTACTGAGTTTCCCCCGAAGGGTGACGCGCGCAGCGATACCGATCTCTCAGTGTGGCCGAGCCGGCTATGCCAGAGGCGGTGTCTTGCTGACGGGTCGTCCCTTGTCCCCTGGAAGTGCGCTGCTTAGCCCCCCTGAGAGGTAGGGCGCGCCCGATCAGCACAAGAGAGAGCGCTCTGCAGGCTCGCAAACGAGACCGCCCATGCAAGCTTGTAGGATCACCGGCACTCGGTGATCGTTGCGTCGGTGCGCGGTCTGTGGCGAAGAGCCAAGTCGGCGTCCCAAAACAACTATGTTCTCGGACACGAACGGCGCCACCCGGTCTATGAGCTCGGCACCTACTACCGATCGGGTGGCGACCTATGCCCGAGCGACCCTGCCGGCGACGTGCGTCTCGGTCCAGCAGGCCCACCTGCGAACGCATGCGGCCGAGATGGGCCTGGACCTCGTGGCGGAGTTCGAAGACGTTGGTATGTCTACGCGAGCCGTGGGCCGTCCCGGCCTAGACGGCCTTCTCGCTTCGATTCAGCGTGGCGAGATAGACTGTGTGCTGGTCTGGCGGTTCGACCGGTTCGCCAACGGCATCGCGCACCTGGCGCGCGTGCTCGATGAGATGACGCGCCTGGGCGTGCGCTTCGTATCGGTGCAGGACCGCGTGGACACGTCGGGCTCGTTCGCCGACACGTTCTTGTCAGCGATCAGGGCGATGGCTGAACTGGAGTCGGCTCTCGCCGCCGAGCGGGCGCTCATCGCCATGGCCGCGGCGAAAGCGCGCGGGCAGCACGTCGGCCGTCCGGCAACGGCGCCGGCCGTGGTTGCCCGCGTGGAGACGCTTGCGCGCACGACCCCGTTGTCGGTGCGCGCCATCCACGCCACGCTGACGGGTGGCAGCGACGGGGTCGCGCCGGTGAGCCGGTCCGTGGTAGGACGCATCGTACAGAGGGTCCGCCAGGTCGACCTGGCGCATCCTGCCGGACCGATATCGCCGCTCGTCCACCTGGTGACGGACCTGATCCAGCGCGAGTACCCTTCGCTAGAGGGCCCCGAGGACGTCGCGGAAAAATCCGGAACCAGCGTGGACGTGCTGCGGAAGGTCTTCCGCCGGGAGCTCGGGCTCGCACCTCGCGACTACTTGGAGCGTGTTCGCGTGGCCGGTGCGAAGCGCCTGCTGACGGAGTCGGGCCTGCGCGCGGGGGAGGTTGCCGAGGCGGTGGGGTGGGGACGAGCGGACTCCGCCTCCAGGGCGTTCCACCGCGCGACGGGGATGTCCATGCGCGACTACCGGCGCACGGTGAAGGCGGCCTGACCGGAGGAGAGAGGGTGGCTGGAAAAGCCAAGAGTTCCGGCTAGGCGAGTTGCGAAAAGCTGCCTACGCTTGCGGCCTGTCCCGCCTCCCCCTTTACCCCCCTCCCATGCCCCTCCGCTTCCCGTGTTTCCGACTCCGCTCGGCACTCGGACTCCTCGTTACCTCGGTTCTTCTCTCGGCCGGTTCGCCGGCGGCGCACGCCCAATTCGGGTACTCCAGTGCAACCCCGCAGCAGGCGACGGCCACTGTGAGCGTCAAAGCACGCATCACGTTCGCTGCCGGTACGGACGTGCGATTTGCGTACTCCGCGTCCACCTCCCGTGACGGCGCAGGCGTGGCCTCGGGAAGCTCTGTCTTGTTCAAATTCGAGGAGGGCTACTTCTCGCGCATGAACAACTACTATGCGTACGCCGACGCGTACGGCATCTGCACGGATTACGACGAGGCAGGAGCGGGTTCGTGCCGCAACGGGTGGCAGAACGCGACCCAGTCGGCCACGAGCAAGGTGGTCACGTTCCCGACGGTCGCCGCCGGCGCCGATGTGACCCCGCGCCTGATGGCCGTGCGCGTCGGTCCGCGGCTGTTCAACTCGCTCGGCCAATCGGTCGCCACGAGCGCTTCGGGCATCGTGACGATGTCGTACTTCTTGACGCCCCCCGCGGACGCGTTCTACCGCGACGGGTCGGGCAACGAGATCGCCATCTGGCGTCAGCGCGCGGTCTCGGTCGGCACGCAGCTCAACCGACCGCTGGTCATCGCCGAGGGGATCGACCTGGGCGACGCCGCTGAGGTGGACGAGTACTTCGGCCAGCTCGGGCCGCTCGCCAACACGGTGCGCGCTGGCGGCTACGACATCGCGCTCGTGTCGTTCGGCAACCCGCTGCAGTCGATCCGCATCCACCAAGCCGGTTTCCAGTCCGCGCTGCGCCTGGTCCACGGTCTCAAGCAGGACCCGGCGAAGAAGACGGCCGTGATGGGTCTGAGCCGTGGAGGGGTCGTCGCCCGCTACGCCCTAGCCAAGATGGAGGAGACCGGCATCGCCCATAACGCCTCGCTCTTCATCTCGTACGACTCCCCGCAGCGCGGGGCGAACGTGAACAAGGACCTCCAGCGGATCGTGTTCGAGTCCACGGCTACCGACGCCGGAGCGGTCGCGCTCAAGGCACAGCTCAAATCCGACGCCGTGCGCGAGCTGCTGCAGGACCGCTTCTCGAACGCCGACCTGGGTGTGCCGAACGACAACAAGTTCACGACCATGTACCAGGAGCTCGCCGCGCTCAATGGCGGCGCCGGCTACCCGACGCAGGTACGCAAGGTGGCGTGGAGCAACGGTGGGTGGCAGGTGCCCGTGTACACCAACAACACCTTCGTCGAGGTGGACGCCTACGCATCGGGCCGCGACGAGACGGCGTTGTTGACGAGCTTCGACCGCCTAGCGGGCTCGTTCCTACCCAAGTCGTTCCAGAACATCGTCGACGGCAAGACCGGAAACGCGGCATCGGGCTGGCTCCAAGTCGCGTCGGTGCTCGGCAGCGCCATCGTGCAGCCGCTGACCCTGTTCACCCAGACGTTCGGCGACTTCTACCGCATCACGGTGTACAGCGAGCCCACGTTCATCCCGACAGCGAGCGCGCTCGACCAGAACAACGCGAACGCGTCGACGCCCTTCAACCGTGTCGCGTCTGCGCCGTCGCGGAGCTCGCACGACGCGGTGCCGCAGGAAGCCGTGCTGATGATCCTGCAGGAGTTGGGGCTGTACACGCCGCCCCAGCTGACGGCCTCGATCAACGGCCCGAGCACGCTGACGCCCGGCCAGATGGGCACGTGGACGGCCGGCTACGCCAACGGCTCCGGCTCTCCGACCTACCGGTGGGAGTACAAGCTGTACATGCCGAACTGCGGCGTGCTGAACGTGAACGACGGTACGGCGGCGTCGAAGATGCTGAACGAGGGGACCGCAGCCGACATCAGCTCCATGGAGGTCACCTGTGGAGAGCCCTACCTGGGTGGGACATCGAGCACGTGGTCGCGAAGCGTGAGCACCAACGCGCGGCTCGAGATCACCCTCGAAGTCCGCGTGGGAGGCAGCTTGGCCACCGCACGCAAGACGGTGACGATCGGGTCGGGAACGGGCGGCGGTGGCGGCGGCGAGCTCCCGCTGACCGGCGCACTGACGAACCTCGTAGTCGACGAGAAAGCGTCGGGCGTCACGGGTGAGTCGGAGAAGCTGCCTTCCGATGCGTCCAGCCTGTTCGCAGGCACGGCAGAGTCCGGCCAGGTGAATCGTGCTACGGGCATCTGGCCTAACCCGATGCGCGACCACGGCCGACTGGGGCTCGAGCTGACGGAGAGTGCCCACTTGCGCGTGCGGGTGTACGACGCGGTCGGACGACTGGTGAGCACGCTCGCCGACGAGACCGCCCGCGCAGGACGCCACGAGTTCTCGCTCGACGTGCGTGAGCTTCCAGCAGGGACGTACATCTACCGCGCTGAGGCCGGCCGCAGCGTAACGACGGGCACGTTCGTCGTGTCCCGCTAGGGCCGACGAAGGAAGGCTGCCCCGCTGGCACCACCACTCAGGGCCCAGCCTGTCCGGTTACACGGCAGGCTGGGCCCTGCTCTCAGCTACTCACTTTCCCCGCTCAGATGCGTCATCTACTCTTCGCCGCCGTGGCCCTCACCGGACTCGGCCTGACCGGGTGCACGACGGCCCGGCCGATCGACATGACATCACCGGCCGGCCGGTCAGAGCTCAACGCGCGAGCCAGCCACGGTTCTGTCGTGCTCGCGCTTGCCAGAGGGGAGGTCGTCGAGGAGAGGGCGGTGCACTTCGGTCCCGATGGCGCCTCCTGGGTGGACTCCAACACCGGAGACGAACGGTCGGTATCCGTGGGCGACGTCGACACGGTCAGATTCCCACGCCCTAGACGAGGCGCGCTTATCGGTCTCGCGGTGGGGTCGGCCGTAGGCGTCGGGCTCGGAGTGCCGCCGCTGTTCGACGACACGCGGCCGCTGGGGACGCTCGACGCGGGGACCGCACTGCTGGTTACCACGCTGAGCGGCGCGGTCTTCGGCACGGCGGTGGGGTGGGCACGCGGCCGTGTCGGGAAGGTGTTCGTGCATCGTGCACGGGACCGCACGTCCAGCGCCACGCGAGCGCCGATAAACTGATTCCGCGTACGTGCCACGCCGTCCAGGCCATCCGGTCCGATGCGTCCTGGATGCCAGTAGAGTCGCCGCATCGAGTCCCACGTGCCGCGTCCGGGCTCAGCAGTCAGCCCAGGCCCTCTCGGTCATCGAAGACACGCTGATCCGGCCCCGTTGAGGCGGACAATCGGGGCGGAATTGAACGCGGCTCCAACCGTGACTCCGTTGGTGGCCTCCTGGCTGACCGGCGACGCCCTCGCGAAGCGGACCGAGAGCGTGGTCACCGACGCGCGCCAACACGGGTTGCCGGCTGTGGTTCTGAGCCGCGTTCGGCCCACGAGTGAGGAGACCCAATCCGGCTCGAACGGAATGCCATCAAGGGGTCCGCTATGCTGCGGGGGGCTCGGGAAGGGTCCTGAGAGCCATGGAAATAAGTCGCAGAAAGTCGCAGAAAGTCGCAGCCACGGCGAAGCAGAGCCCAAAAGGCCTCCCGAGCCCGCGCCTCCGATCTGACCCCGATAGGGCGGACACTCGGTTTGACGAGGCGTCTGCCTGACGCGTCGGTGACCGCCGCCCTCGTTGCCACACGTTGACACCTCGCCGGGCTTGTCAGGGTGGACCGGATTCGGCAGAGGGACTCACCCGTCCGCGGGCGACGGGTCGCGGCTGACACAGCGTATGTCACGGGGGGTGCAGGTCCTTCGCCGCCAGCGACCTCCACGCCCCCTCTGCGCTGTGACCTTCTCCGCCATGCACGGCGACGGCCTCCCGTCGGCCCCCCTCCCCCCCGGCGAGCTCGTCGTCACGCTCGTGCTCCCGGCCGCCGACGTCGACCCCGGGCCCGCCCTCCCGCTCCTCGTCGAGACCGTGCCGGCGGGCTTCCCCAGCCCGGCGGATGACTACGTCGAGGGGCGCCTCGACATCATGGAGCTCATGGGCTCCGGGAGCCCGTCGTGCTACTTCCTCCGGGTGGCGGGCGAGTCGATGGTCGGCGCCGGCATCCAC
Organism: Prasiola linearis; assembly: GCA_032356305.1. Classification (NCBI taxonomy): domain Eukaryota; kingdom Viridiplantae; phylum Chlorophyta; class Trebouxiophyceae; order Prasiolales; family Prasiolaceae; genus Prasiola; species Prasiola linearis. The sequence goes on along the minus strand of JAULKR010217867.1, from coordinate 8,431 downwards.
GACGGCGACATCATCGTGGTCGACCGATCCATCGAACCCAAGAGCGGGGCGGTCGTGGTGGCGTGCCTCGACAACGAGCTCACCGTCAAGCGCCTCGTCAAGCGCGCGGGCCGCACGATGCTCCTGGCCGCGAACCCGGAGTACCCGCCGATGGAGCTCTCCGGCGAGCAGGAGCTCTTCGTCTGGGGCGTCGTGACGCACTCGCTCCGTGACCACCGCCGCCCGGCCAGCCAGCGCGACGAATGAGCGGCCCGAGCTCCGGTGGCGTCCCGCGCGAGCTGCACGCGCTCGTCGACTGCTCGGCGTTCTACTGCTCCTGCGAGCGCGTCTTCGACCCGCGCCTGCGCGGCGTGCCGGTGGCCGTGCTCTCGAACAACGACGGCTGCATCGTCGCGCGGAGCCAGGAGGTGAAGGACCTCGGCATCCCGATGGGGGCGCCGTTCTTCAAGCACGAGGAGGAGCTGGCCGCGGCCGGCGTCCAGGTCTTCAGCTCCAACTACACGCTCTACGGCGACATGAGCCAGCGCGTGATGGACACGATGCTGACGCTGACGCCCGACGTTCACCCGTACTCGATTGATGAGGCGTTCCTGACGATCCCGACGTGCGGCCGCTCGGCCGAGGAGGTGCGGGCCCGGGCGCTCGTGCTCGCGCGCGAGATCCGGGCCCGCGTGCTCCAGTGGACCGGCATTCCTGTCCGTGTCTCGGTCGCCGCGACCAAGACGCTCGCCAAGGCGGCCTCGGAGTACGCGCGCGCCCAACTCAAAGCCGGCGGCGAGCCCGTTGTGGTGTTCTGGGGCCACCCGGACCGCGAGGCCTGGCTGGAGCGCCTGCCGGTGAGTGATGTGTGGGGCATCGGCCGCCAGTGGGCGAAGAAGCTTGAGGCGCGCGGCGTGCGCACAGCGGCCGACCTCGCGCGGCAGCCGGACGCAGTCGTCCGGCGCGAGCTGAACGTCGTCGGGCTCCGGACCGCCACCGAGCTGCGTGGCGTGCCCTGCCTCACGCTCGACGACGCCCCGGTGCGCAGGACGCTCGTGCGCTCGCGGTCGTTCGGCGAGCCGGTCGAGGCGCTCGGCACCATCCGCCAGGCCGTGGCCACGCACACGGCGCGCGCCGCCCAGAAGCTCCGCCGCGAGGGGCTCGTCGCCGGCCGCGTGTCGGTGTTCGTGACGACGAAGGGGTACGGCCGCGGCCCCCACCGCTCGGGGCGCGCGGAGCGCTCGCTCACCGTCGCGACGGCGGCGACGCCGGACCTGCTCCGGGCGTCGCTGCTCGCGCTAGACCAGGCGTACCGCTCAGGCTTCGGCTACAAGAAGGCCGGCGTGATGCTCTCCGAGCTCTGCCCCGCCGGGCAGCAGCAGACGGCGCTGTTCACCGACGACGTACAGCCGTCCTCGCCCGACCGGGCCGAGAAGCTGGAGCGGCTCATGGCCGCCGTCGACGGGCTCAACGGGCGCTACGGCAAGCGCGCGGTCGTCTTCGGCTCGATGGGGGCGCCGAAGGGGCTCGACCGGACGCGCGACGGCAGCGCCGAGGCGCCGCGGTGGGAGATGCGGCGCGAGCGGATGACGCCGCGCTACACGACGCGGTGGGACGAGATCGGGGTGGCGCGGGCTTAGGACTCAGCTCCTTTCGGATCGCTTGGCCCCATGGCGACTCAGCACCATGCCTCAGAGATGGGTGAGCCGCGTCTAGGACACGCGAGACACCAATAACGGAACACACTGGACGAGCCGTCCCACGTTACAGGCTCGCAGCCTCGCTCCCACCAGTCCTAGCACGAGCGTACCCGAGGTGACTTCGGCTTCCTCGAAGTGCTCCGCACTGCCCCACGCTTGATGGCCTGTCTTCCTGAGCGCGGGGCTGCACCGTTCGAACGCTACTCTGCTGACGTCTTTGGCATCAGCTCGCGCTGGAACGCCTTGAGAGTCGTCCGCACGGCCACCGACTCGTCTCCACTTCCCTTGTACGTCCGGTACAGGTACGGCAACTCAGCGCGCAGACGCTCCACCGCTGACGCCTTGATCTCCGACCGCTCGTCGTCCGATAGCGCGGACCACACCGCGTCGAGTCTCACTGCCTGCTCTGCGCTCTGATCACGCGCTTCTTGCTCAGCCCGCAGTTTCCGCGCGCGTGACGCGTCCTCCGCTCTCTGTCGAGCGCCCTCCGTCTCGCGCACCACTCGCTCCCTCGCCGATTTCCGCGCCGCGACCTCGCGCTGGATCGGCGCCTCTCCTCCGCTCTGGTAGTCCGTCCGAATCGCGCCGATCGTGAACGCCGCCACGTTCGAGATCGCCCTCCCCCGCTCGATCTCACCCTCCACGTAGGCCAAGTTGCCCTCTACGCGCGACGCGTCGTACTCCGTCGCCACGTCGAGCGCCTGTGCTTCCGTCAGACCGAACGTCACCAAACGGCGTTGCAACGGGTCCAGCAGGTCGCCTGGCTCTGGTGCCAGCGTGCGCGGATCTGGCAGGTTGCCCGGAAACTCGCCCACCGCCCTAGCCTCTTGCGCCGCCTGGCTCACACCTCCTCCCCCCAGGTTGAGCTGGAGTTGCTCGCTCTCCTCAATCCGAAACTTCAACGACGCTACCCGGCGCCCCTCCCTCTTGCGCTCCATCGCCACCCGGATGTCGCTGAACCGGTTCACCTCGGAGATTGCCGGCTTTAGCACGTCGCGGTTGAGGTACTTGAATGACTCGTACTGCCCCGGCTCCACGCCCAACAGGTCGCGCCACTGCCCGACCGAGATCCACCCCGTCGAGCCCACCTTGCGGAAGCGCACGCAGTTCTCGTACAGCGCCAGCGCGTAGCCACTCCCAAATCGTTCCTGCACAGACAGGTTGATGCGCGCGTAGATCTCGGGGTTGTACAGCTTCTTGCGCAGGTCCGGCGCATAGGCGTAGCGGCACACACCACCTCGCGTCACCGCCTGGGCCAGAAACGTCGACACGCCCCACTCCTCCTCGCCCTCCGCGTCCAGAATGTTCCAAGTGATCGTCGTGCCCGCCAACGCCTCCAAGGACGCTCGCAGCTGCGCGTGGTCATTCGAGTCGAAGCCCGCCACCTCGGCCAGCGTGCGCAGCCGGATTTCGTGCTCGAACACCTCCGGGTTGGGCAGGTCCTCGTAGGCGTTGAGCAGCAGCACGTTCGACACCTTGCGCTCCAATAGCGACAGCGAGCCCTTCACGTGGACCGCGCCCACATGCTTTTTGATTTCACCCGGCGACACCTGCGTCGCGACGGGTGATGGTTTACGGGACGGCACGCTCATAGCAGGTCGAGAGGACGGGGCGCTGCCCGAGAATACCAAGAAAGGTGATCTCCGACTCCCGCATTTTGTCACCTTTCGCTCAGAAGGTCCCGTCCCGTAGACCATCACCTTTGCCCGTCCCGTAAACGGTCACCTTTCCGGCCCAAACCTGTGGATAACCCGTTGAGGTGACCGTTTACGGGAGACCGAGCCGTCCCGTAGACCATCACCTTTGCTCCCGGAGACCATCACCTTTGCTCCCGTAGACCATCACCTTTCGTCCCGCAAACGGTCACCTTTGCCCCTCGGAGCCCTTGTCGCACAATCATTTACAGACCGCAAACAGTATTTAAACTCTTCTAAACCTTTCTTAAACGACGACGGCTCCCGCAAACGGTCACCTTTCAGTACTCGTCGTCGTCGTTAGGTGATGGTTTACGGGATCGGGTTCTCTGACAGCCAGTGCCCTTGATGCCCGCCGAGCCACATCCGTGGCCTAGCCAGGCACCCCTCTTCACACGTGGTGAGCGCCTAGTCGCCAGGTGAGCATCTACGTGACGCGCACACACAGGTAGGCCACTCCAACGTATCCCACCCGACCGTCCTCGCTGTTGATCGCGCCCATCGGCAGCGCCGACACCACCTCTCACGCGGACCATTCGACAACGCGGACAACTCGCTTCGCATTTCCAGCAAAAGCCAGTCTACAAGAAGCCCAGCTCTCGTCGCACATAGTCCGACGGCGACACGCCCGCCTCCAGCGCCATCAGTTTGAGCCGCTGACGCTCCGCCCTCGTCACGATCAGCACAGTCCGCACCATCTCGGTCCCGTCGGCCTTGATATAGCCGATCCCCGTTTTGCGGTGACCACTCTCCTCTCCCTCGGCCTTTGCGACACGCTTCTGAGCCGCTGGCTGCGTACGCGGCACTTTCTTGGCCTCTGACACCGGCTTCGGCTTCGGCGACGCCACAGCGGCTTCTAGCGGCTTGCTCGGTACGCTTGTCGGTGGCTTGGGCTCTGGCGGACTCGGTGTAGGACGTGACACCATGCCGCCCAGGGCGGCAGCCATCGCTTCGCGGTCGGACTTCTTCGCCATCGTCTCAGAGGGTCGGGTTACAGATTCAAGTCGGCCGCCACGCGCTCAGCTAGCGCGGCGTACGCCTGCGCCGAGCCGTGCTCCGCTCGCGCGTGCTCGCGCACTGTCCGTCCGAGCGCCGCCGCCTCTTGCACACGGACCGAATGAGGGATCGGGTCGGCCACACCGGGGGCTCTTCCGTCCCCGCGGTCGATGCCGCTGACGGCCTCTCGGATCGCATCCAGTACTTGGCGATGCGCCGTCGGCCGCCTGTCGAACATCGTCGGGACGATCTGGGTCAGCAGCGGCAGCCGCTCGCCCCCGAACCGCTCTCGAGTCCGCTGCACGCCCTGCACGTGGTGTACGAACGAGCCCAGCGCCTGTAACGCCAGCGGCTGCAGCGACACCGGCGCCACCACGGCGCCCGCCGCTGCCAGAACGCCCAGCGCCAGCGGGCCCCACCCCGGCGGCACGTCCACGATCACGACGGGAGCCTCTCCCCCACTCGCCGCCGCCAGCGCGTCCAGCGCGTCGCCGACCGCCAGCAGCCCCGCCGCCGGGTCCGCTCCCAATCGAGACGACTCCGTCGCCAGTGTCGCCCCAGCCGGGCACACGTCCAGACCGGGCCGCACGTTCACCATCAGCGCCTCGGCCGCGCGCGCTGCCTGCTCAGCCTCTGGCGCGGCCAGAATACCCGAGAGCCCCGGCGACATCGCCATCCGGTCGGCCGCCACGCCCAGCGTTCCGGCGAGTTGGTCCTGAGGGTCTGCGTCGACCAGCAAGATTCTCCGCCCATCGCCGCGCGCTGCGAGCCGCAATGCTAGTTCGGCCGCCAAGTTCGCGGCCGTCGTCGTTTTACCTGTACCGCCTTTGGTCAAGGCGACAGCGAGTACGGTAGTGGAGGGGGTGGGCACAGAGTCAGATGAGAGTCAGTAGAGTGCGACCGGTCACACACGTCGCACCGGTGTCACAGGTCGCAGTATACGAGTCTCGACCATGACGGTGTGAACGATCGCACTCGTCGGACTGGTGTGATAAGTGCGACCAATGCGACCGGTCGCACCCGTACTGTATAGTGAGCCGGACAGACCCGCCTCTGTTGCTCGCCTCGCGGGCGACTCGAAAGCCAGACGCATCGTCTCACCAACAACCGATCGTGAGCCGGCTATTGCGCTTCCGCAGGTCCAGCACAGGGGAGCGCGCCGCTGCGGAGTGAAGCTGACTATATTGGTTGACTGACTTAGTCAACTCAGTCCATCTTTCCCTCCTGGCCATGTCTGCAACCGTCGGCGTCCACGAAGCCAAGACCCATCTCTCTGATCTGCTTCGCCGCGTCGAGGCTGGCGAGACGGTCATGATCACGCGTCGCGGCCTGCCCGTCGCTGAGCTGAGGCCTCCGGCACCAGCAGGACGCCGCGAACTCGGGGTGCTTCGTGACACACTGGACCTGTCGGCGAGCGCGATCGAACGGCTCTTCGTCGGCCCCGACCAAGACATCGAGCGCCTGTTCTCGGGAGACGCCGACCTGGCAGGGGAGGGGGGAGCGTGAGACTGCTGCTCGACACGCACGCGCTTCTGTTTTTGCTCGCTGACCCGGAGTCTGTACGCGTCGAGGCGCGCGAGGCGGTGACCGATCCCGCCAACGACGTGTTGTTCTCGGCCGCCAATGTCTGGGAGATCGAGATCAAGGCCGCGCTTGGCAAGCTGGCGCGGCCAGCACCTGACGTGGCCGCGGCTGCCGTGCGCCAAGGCTACATGGAGCTCGCCATCTCGGCGCGTCACGCCCAGGCTGCCGGTCGGCTGCCGGCGCACCACGGCGACCCGTTCGACCGGGTGCTGATCGCTCAGGCTCAGACGGAGGGCCTGACGCTGGTGAGCCGTGACGGCGCCTTCGCGCCCTACGACGTCGACGTGCTCGTCTGCTGACGCCGTCTAGACCTCACCGCTGGTTTCATGCTGTTTCGGGGCGAGCAACATCGTTGCGAGACCGCGCCCAGTTGCAGTAGCGGTGCGTCAGGCGTGCGTTCTCCGAGATGGTGCGCCCGCCGGCCCAGTACTGCTCCACATGGTCGATGGCGGCATCATCGAGCGTCTGGATGCGGTTGCAGCAGATGGTGCACGTGGGGTCGGTCTGATACAGCGTCTCTTTGAGCTGGAGCGAAAAGCAGCGCGGCTTGCCGCGGTCGCCCTTCATGGCAGCCTCGAGGGCGGCGCGCCACTTGTCGAACCGCTTCCGCACGGCCTGGGTGGACGAGGTCGAGAGCAGGATGGCGTCGATGAACTCCTGGTCCTTGGTCATGAGCGAGATCAGCGCCTCGCGGACTGAGTCCAGATGGCGGTGCAGCGTCGCTTTGTCGACGTCTGCCAGGGTCACCATGAGCACGTCGTAGAGCGACGTGTTGAACCGGCGGGTTTCCCAGTGGCCGCCCGGCGAGTCCTTAGAGCCGCCGCCCGGCCGACGACGTACGCCACTCGGATCGGATCACTCAACATCCCCGTTCGGATCTCGCTCCACGACTCCAACTCCCATGTGCGGACGCCTCTCTATCGCGATCCCCGCCACTGACCTCGCCCGCGCCTTCCCCGAGGCCGACGGCGAGGACGTCCTCGCCGCCCTCGACCTCCCCCGGTACAACGTCGCGCCGACCCGGTCCGTCCCCGCCCTCGTCGTCGGCTCCGATGGGGCGCAGTGGGCTACACTCGACTGGTGGCTCACGCCGCGCTGGGCCAAGGAGCGGACGAACAGGTACGCCACCTTCAACGCCCGCGCCGAGACCGTCGCTACGGCCTCCGCCTTCCGCGCCTCGTTCCGCGACCGGCGCTGTCTAGTCATCGCTACGTCATTCTTCGAGTGGCAACGCCCTGCCTCTCGGGGCGGGGGAGGGGAGAAGCAGCCCTACGCCATCGGCCTCGCCGACCGCTCGCCACTCGCACTCGCGGGTGTGTGGGACCGCTGGACCGACCGCGACACCGGTGAGATCATCGAGTCGTGCGCCGTCGTCACCACCGAGCCCAACTCGCTCATGGCTGACATTCACGACCGGATGCCCGTCGTCGTCGGCCCCGACGAACGCGAGGTCTGGCTCCACGGCTCGCCCGACGACGCCCGCCACGTCATGCGTCCCTTCGAGCCCGACGCCATGCGGGCCTGGCCCGTCGACGCCGCCGTCGGCAATGCGCGCACCGACAACCCCGGATGCGTTGTGCCGCTCACCGCATAGCTGCGACGGCAGCCAATCGCTTACAAGTTGCTTGTTCGGGTTGTTGATCAACCCTGGAGGTGTCACGCGCAGTCCGAATGAAGGCAGGAGAGATCGGTGCTGGCCGCCGGCTGGATCTCACAAACGACGGTTTGTGAGAGGGGCTGATCCGGCAACTGGCCTTGGCCTGTAAGACACGCCAGATGCCGGATCAGCCACACATGCGTGAGGTGAAAGATCGCCATGGCAGCTAAGGCCTGCGACTCATAGGGTTAGTCGACCATGGTGCTGACCCGCTGGGATCTGGATATATCCAAGCCCTCATGCCCGCCCGCCCCTGTCTCTTCCACCAATCCACGGCGTCCGACGAGGCCTCGAAGCTGATCGGGTGGTGGGGATGCCTTTTGCCCCACAGGCCTCGACCGCCACTAGCGCGACGATCTCACCGATCACTCCCTGGAGGTCATTGAGCATGTTCTTCGTTTTACCTCGGCTCCGGTGGTCGCTTCGCTGCCCGTCGTTGACCCCTTTCCGCAATCCCGCGAGCCGCGCGGCGGCTCGCCAGTGGTCGACCGTAAGATTGATCGTTTTGGGGGAGGTGAGCTGTTGAAGGATGGGCATGCGATGAGAGTCGAGAGGGCGGCGCTCGTAGCTTAGGTGACGGGGCGTCCCGTCCAAGATGCGACCCCCGCTCGCCCTGCGTCCAACCACCGCCTTCCATGCCGCAGTACCGCATTCGCCTGGTCACCGAGGCTGGCCTGGGGGGGCGCGTCGGGTTCGTCGTCGCGGACGCGCGCACCGGTGAGGTTCTGGAGACGCACAACCCCCTGCGCCCCTTGCCGCCTGCGTCCGTCGCCAAGGCGGTCACCGGCGTCGACATCGTGCTGCAGACGCTGGGCGTGCCG
>JAULKR010217756.1:0-15311 GCA_032356305.1 Prasiola linearis | reverse complement strand
GGCGCGCGCGGGCTGGGCCAGCTCGCCTTCGACAAGGGCATGGCCGTGCTGACGGCGACCCAGGCTGCGGCCCCCGCATTGGAGTCCGCCGAGACGGGCCGCGGCCTGCTCACGTTTGCCCTCGTCGACAACGGGCTCCTGGCCGGTCAAGCTGACGGGACGGATGGCGACGTGGTCGACGGGCGTGTGACGCTTGCGGAGTGGTTGGCCTACGGCGCGGCGCGGGTCCCGGTGTTGCATGCCGAGGTGCTGGCGGGAAAGGTCGAGACGTTCGGGCGGGGCGGGATCCGGGCCCGGTCGCTTCCGCCGGATGTCGCGGTTGGGGCGGCGGGGTCGGCGGTCCGGTCGGGCGCGCAGACGCCCGCCTTGTTCGACTTCCGGCGCGGCGGTCGCCAGACGGTGGTCGCCATCGATGCCCCGTGACGCCTGTCCCCTCTCGTCCGCCGTCTATCTGTTCGTCGTGTTTCACACGGGGCATGATGCAGCGGCAGAACGTCCAGAGCACTCAGTGACTCGGTGGAGCATGTTGCGCAGGTCCTTGGGTCTCACAGGGGCGACGTGAGCACGGCTCGGACCCAGCACCGCGGTGGGGTTCGCGGATGGAGCTCCGCAGGCTAGACGGCGACGCCGACGGTGGCGACGGAGGGTCTGATGCGAGCGCGGCTCGCGACCTCAAGCGTCCTGGGAAGGCCTCCGAGGCGGGCGCGCCTGTGCGGCGATCGGGAGAGCAGCGAGGGCGATGCCGTACCACGTGGGCACTGCGGTGCCCGACGGGTGTCTGGGTGCGGGCCGTGGTAGCATGGGCCTCTCCCCTGCCTCGTCCGATGCGCGTGCTTCTCGTCGTTCTGCTGCTGCTGATCTCACCCGCCTCGGTGTCGGCGCAGGAGGTGCTGTACCCCGGCCTGGAAGGCGAGGCATTGCTGGAGGCCATTGATCGGGACTACTCGCCAGCGCAGACGCTGGAGTATGGTCCGGCGCGCGACGCGTACTACGCGCGCGAGCAGGCGACGTACGGCGAGCTGTGCGGCGTGTACACGGGATTCTGCGTCGTGCTGAATCCGAATGCCGACCCGTCGTCGGACGCGTTCTCGAAGGGCATCAACGCCGAGCACACCTGGCCTCAGTCGTTCGGGGCGGGCGAGGAGCCGTCGAGGAGCGACCTGCACAACCTGTTTCCGTCCAAGTCGAACGTCAACACATCGCGAGGGAATCTGCCGTTTGGCGAGGTCCCGGACGCACAGGCGACGCGGTGGTACCGTCTGGCGGCCGACCAGACCTCCGTTCCGACGGTGGCGCTGGACGAGTGGAGCGAGCGGCGAACGGGGACGTTCGAGCCCAGAGAGGACCACAAGGGCAACGCGGCGCGGGCGGTGTTCTACTTCGTAGCCATGTACCCGGACCGGGTGACGGCGTCAGGCGACGCGTTTCTGGCCGGCATGCTGGGGGACCTGTTGGGGTGGAACGACCTGGACCCGGTGGACGAACGCGAGCGGGACCGGAGCGCGTGGATCGCGAGTCGGCAGGGGACGGCGAACCCGTTCATTGTGGACCCGACGCTGGCGCGGCGGGCGTTTGCGCCGCAGACGGTGAGCGTGGAGGCCGAGCCACTGGCGGTGACGATGGGCCCGAACCCGGTCCGCGACCGTCTGACGGTGCGGGCCGAGGGCTGGCTAGAGGTCGCGGTGATCGACGCGCTGGGGCGTCGCGTGACCGAAGCGGTCGGGGCGGGGCGTGTCGCCGTGGACACGAGCGAGTGGAGCACTGGGGTCTACGTCGTGACCGTGACGCGGGGCGAGACGGCGGCGAGACGCTTGGTGACGGTGGTCCGCTAGTCTCGGCGGCGTCGATCAGGGCCGCCAGTGGGAGACGTCGTCGAGGTCGAGGAGGTCACCGGGCTTGGTGTTCCAGACGGCACCACCAGGGGCATCGTCCGTGAGGTGGAGGCGAGCGACGACGGGTCCGGCTGAGGTGTCGACGGTGACGAGTTGGCCGGGCGATGGCCACCGCTCGTCGGTGGAAATCCAGGCCACCTGCGGCGGGGGGGCGCTGTGCGAGAGCGTCTCCTTCGCGGCGGATGTGACAGGAAAGACCAGGGCGTCGGCGTTGATCCCGGCTGCATGGCACGACCGGCCCACCCCGTCCGCCTCGGTGCGCCAGTGGAAGGCGTTGGCGGGCTGCGTCGCGACGAGGTAGGCCTGGAGGACGGTGGCGCGGTCAGGACGGGATGAGGCGGCGAGCGCCTGGTCGACCGTGGCGCGGGTCCAGATGCAGTCGTCGGCCGAGAAGCGGTCGCCTGGGGCGATCTGGCTGAAGGGGACGGCGTCGGGTGGCGGCGGGAGATCGAGAGGGGCCGTGTCGACGCCCAGGCGCTCCAGAACATCGCGGAGAGGCACGTCGTCGCGCAGGGCGAGGACGACGGCGAGTTCGCGCGGCGCGCCGAGGTCGTCGGCCAGGCCGAGACGGCGGAGCAGCTGGTCCAGCTGGCGGCGGAGGGAAGCGGGTCGGCGCACGGAGCGCTGGAGTGGACGTGGGAGGTGGCCCAGGCTACTGTGATCCCGAACGGTCGGCGCGGTCCGTGAAAGTCGGCGCTCTGTGGCCCAGGGTCGTGTCGCGTTGGGCCTCGGGAGCGCTCTGGACCTTGGCAGCGCCTCCCGGCCCAAAGCGTTTCTGTGTTGGGTGCGGCCGTGCCGGGCCCGGGCGGTGTGGCATCCTGAGACGCTCTCGACCGAGACGCTCGGGGCGTCGCCTGAGTTGCCCGGGGCGTCGAGCCGCTGTGGGTGGACGACGGGTCAGTCTCGAATCGGTGACGGCGGCCACGTCCTGCCCGTCATGTGCTCGAAGCGCTCGACGGGGTCCTGGGCGTGTTCTACAAGCGTTCTGAGGCGGGCGTGGTAGCGGCGAGCGAGGGCCGCAGCGCACGGGTCGGCCTGGACGATCCGCCAGCGGACAGCGGTGCCCGGGTGGGTCGGGGCGAGGAGCCGGTGGGCGACGACCTCGGCGACCTGCTGGGGGGTGAGTGGATCCATCGTGCGATAGACCCTGAACGGTGGACGATCTAACCGTGCAGCACGCACCGATATGTGCAATTCATATCTGGCGCTCCCAGGGGCCCGGAGAGCGCCGGACCCCATGGTCCGCGCTGGGCCAGGGCGAGACCGCCCGCGGGCGCCCTAGGGGCCGTGAGGGGCGCGAGAGAGGCCGTGACAGACGGTGTGGCAGACCGTCGGTGCGTTCGTTGCGTGCACCCCTCCCCTCTCGCCCATGCCCTTCGCGTTCGATTCCAGCTCTGGCGACAGCGCCGCTTGGCCCGTGGCGACGCCTGGCGCGCTGTTGGTGACGATGCTCGCTCCGACCGAGGCGGTCGACCCGGGCCCCCGGCTTCCGCTGGTGCTGACTCGCGTGTCGGCGGGCTTCCCCTCCCCTGCCGACGACTACGTGGAGGGGCACCTGGACCTGCACGAGCTGACGAACGCGCTGGCGCCGTCGTGCTTTTGGATGCGTGCCGAGGGCGAGTCGATGACCGGCGCTGGTATTTTGAGCGGCGACCTGCTGCTGGTCGACCGCGCGATCGACCCGACGAACGGCGACATCGTGGTGGCGTCGATCGACGGGGAGCTGACGGTCAAGCGGTTCATGCGGCGAGGCCAGCGGACGGCGCTGTTGGCGGCTAACCCCGCGTATCCGGCCATCGAGCTGTCTGAGGGGCAAGAGCTGGTGGTGTGGGGCGTGGTGACGTACGTGCTGCGCAACGCGAGAGGTCGGTCGTGAGCGAGGGGCGTCCGTCGGGCGTGCCTCTCCCCTCTCGTGCCCCAGGTGTGCCCACCTCGGTGATCCGGTCGGGAGACTCGCCGAGCCGGGAGAGGTCGCGGCCAGGACGACTGTTCGCGCTGGTGGACTGCTCGGCGTTCTACTGCTCGTGCGAGCGGGTCTTTGACCCGTCGTTGGAGGGCGTGCCGGTGGCGGTGCTGTCGAACAACGACGGGTGCATCATCGCGCGGAGCCAGGAGGTCAAGGACCTGGGCATCCCGATGGGGGCGCCGTTTTTCAAGCACAAGGCCGAGCTGGCAGCCCAGGGCGTGCGGGTGTTCTCGTCCAACTACACGCTGTACGGCGACATGAGCCGCCGGGTGATGGCGGTGTTGGAGACGGTGACGCCCGACGTGGAGGTGTATTCGGTGGACGAGGCGTTCCTGAGTGTGCCGACGCCTGTAGGCACACCGGAGGCAGTGTGTGCCGAGATGGAGCGCCGGGCGGTCGAGATCCGAGCACGGGTGCTGCGGTGGACGGGGATCCCGGTGCGCGTGTCGTGGGCGGAGACGAAGACGTTGGCCAAGGCGGCGTCGGAGTGGGCCAAGGTGAAGCTGAAGGCGGGCGGCGAACCGTGCGTGTGCCTGTGGGGGCATCCGGACCGCGAGCGCTGGCTGGCGTCGATGCCGGTGGGCGACGTGTGGGGCGTGGGGCGGCGCTGGGCCGCGAAGCTGGAGGTGCTGGGGGCGACGACGGCCGCCGGGCTGGCGGCGGTGCCCGACGGCGTGCTGCGGCAGCGGTTCAACGTGGTGCTGGCGCGGACGGCGAGCGAGTTGCGGGGGGTGTCGTGCTTGCCGCTGGAGGACGCGCCGGTGACGCGGCAGACGCTGGTCAAGAGCCGGAGCTTCGGGGAGCCGGCGGGCGACCTGGGGACGATCTCTCAGGCCGTGGCGACGCACGCGGCGCGGGCGGCGGAGAAGCTGCGGGCCGAGGGGCTGGTTGCGGGCCGGATGTCGGCGTTCGTGTCGACCAAGGGGTTCGGGGCCGGTCCGCACCGGTCGTGTGGGCAGGATGAGGCGCTCGGGGTGTCGACCGCCGACTCGTCCACACTGGTAGCGGCGGCGCGGCGGTGCCTGGGACGCGCATTTGCGGCCCATGACGGCCGTGGTCGACCCTATCGGTATCGCAAGGCGGGTGTGATGCTGTCGGAGATCCGGCCGGTGGGCACGGAGCAGCGGGGGCTGTTCGGGATCACCGATGGGACGACCGAGGCGGACCGGGTCCGGCGGGCGGCGCTGATGGAGGCGCTGGACGCGGCTAACCGTCGGTTCGGCACGCGGGCGGTCGTGGTGGCTTCGCAGGGGTGCCCCTCCACCCTGTCGCGGACACGAGCCGCCAGCGGGGCGCCGCGGTGGGAGATGCGGCGGGAGCGGATGAGCCCGCGGTACACGACGCGGTGGGAGGAGGTGCCAGCGGTGCGTGCCTAGCGGTACCGGCTGGCGCCTCTCCCCTGCTGTTCCGTAGGGGACGATCGCTTGAATCGCCGCCTTACTTTCATATGATATGATATTGAATGACATGATATCATATGACACTACAGCCCCCACGCCCGCTGCGAGCCGGTTGACGATCGGGTGCTGAGTCTATATCATATGATCTCATCTCATGTCATCTGATATGGTCATTCTGGTGGGAGGAGAGAAGGGTGGGACGGGCAAGACGACGCTGGCGACGAACCTGGCGGCGATGCGAGCCGCGTCGGGCGTGGACGTGCTGCTGATCGATACGGACCGCCAGGGAAGCGCGAGCTTCTGGGGCGCACTGCGCGACGACGAGACAGGCGTGCCAGCGGTGCCGTGCGTCCAGGTGTTTGGCAAGGGCGTCGCGCGCCAGGTGACCGACCTGGCGGGGAGGTACGGCGACGTGGTGGTGGACGCCGGTGGCCGGGACAGCGTGGAGCTGAGGAGCGCTATGGTGGTCGCGGACCGGTTGTACGTGCCTGTCCAAGCGTCCCAGTTTGACGTATGGACGCTGGAGCAGATGGACGACCTGGTGTCGCAGGCCCAGGCGATCAACCCGGACCTAGCTGCCTCGGTGGTCTTGAACCGGGCCTCAACCCATCCCCGGGTGCAGGAGGCGGCCGAGGCCGAGGCGCTGGTGGCCGAGTTCGAGCACCTGGGCGTGGCGGGCGTGACGGTGCGGGACCGGATCGCGTACCGCCGGGCGGCGGCCGAGGGCAGGGGAGTGGCCGAGATGCCCGACCCTGACGCGAAGGCCGTCGCCGAAATGGCGGCGTGGTACCAGGTGGTGTACGGAACGGCGCCGTCGACCTGATTCATATCATATCATATCACATCAGACGAGATTATGCGTGGACGCCCCCCCAAAAAGGCCCTGACGGACGCGCAGGAGCGTGCAGCGACCGCGTTCGTGGACGCCGCCGAGGCGCCGGACTCTGGAAGTGGCCGGTCGGCCGAGACACCGGCTCCCGAGCGACCGAGCGAGGCCGCCGGAGCAGGGGAGGGGGCCGAGACCCCGAGGCTGCGGCCCGTGCCGGGCGACGAGCGGCCCTGGGAGGCGGCCTACGTGCGCGACGACGTCACGAAGGGGTATGCGCTCCGGCTGCCGGAGCCGCTCTACCTCAAGCTCAAGTGGATGGCCGAGCAGACCGGCCGGAGCGTCAACACGGTGATCCGAGAGACGGTAGAGGCGGAGGTGAGCCGGTTTCTGGACTGACGGTGTCCCCGATGTCGTCGCAGGCGCGCGAGGGGGCGCACCCGGCAGGGGAGGGGCTGGCACGCCAGGGGCGCTAGGCCGCGTCGGCAGCGGTGCGCTGGCGCCAGACGGCCAAGAGGGCCTCGCGCAGCGAGGTGCGGTAGGAGACCGCGCTGGGGTCACGCTTCTGGACGAACGGATCGAGCGTGTCGTGCGCCTGGGCCGTGTACTCGGCGCGCTCGGCGTCGGTGCGGGCACGCCACCACGACTGGAAGGCGCGGCCGTCGGGGGTGTCGGTGGCGAGGGCGGCAGGGACGGCGACGGCTGGACGGCCGGGTGGGGCGTCGTTAGACGACAGATTGAGGGTCGTCTGTTCTCCCTGATCGTTGTTTTTGCGGCGGATGTGGAGGCGGATGGCCGTCGGCGTGCGGCCCTTCTTGACGACGTCGTAGGTGACGACGTGGTCGGTGTAGCGGGCGATCTCGCGGACGGCCTGGTCCAAGATGCGGCGCTTGAAGTCGTAGAAGCGTGGGTATTTGGTAGCCACGTCGAGCGTCTCGCGCAGGTCGTCGAGGGGCAGGGTGCGGTGGCCGATGTCCTGGAACTGCATGGCCATCTCGTAGATGCGGACCGAGTAGGGCGACTGGAAGCGCAGGACGTGGCCGAGCATGTAGCGCGTGAAGCGGCGCTTGAGCTGGAGCAGGAACGGCCGCATGTCGGGGTTGAAGCGGGCGTTGATGTGTCCGGGGTGGGGCTCGACGAAGGAGAGCAGGTTGTAGCCGCGCCAGCGTCCTTCGTCGGTGCGGACGAAGATCTTCTGGTCCAAGAGCACCTCGGCGGCGTCGGCCGCGCGCTCGTAGTAGGCGTTGGAGGACAGACCGGAGCGGTCGACGAGTTCGGCGATGTCGATGCGCTGGGTGCCGAAGTCCTCGTCGTCCATGTCGAGCTGGGCGATCATGAGCAGGATCATCCGCTGCTGGAGGGCGGTCCAGTCGTAGCGGGCGTTGATCAAGTCGTTGGACTTGACGACCCAGTCGCGGCGGGTTGGAGTCATGATGAGGCGAGAGCACTCGGGTGGGCCACGTTACGGGGCAGAGGGTCGGCTGCGAGCGCCGACCCTCAATCTGTCGTTCGAGAACAGGGGCCAGTGCCCGTTCTGGCACAGAATGGACGCCCGGACCCTCAATCTGTCGTTCGGGGCTGGAGGATCGAGACTCCTCGTCTGTCATTCGGGGCTGGACGACCCTCAATCTGTCGTTCGACATCGTGGGAATCCCTGCTCACGGCCCTTAGAGAGGGGGTTAGGACCCCAATCTGTCGTTCGAAGCTAGCCAACCCTCAATCTGTCGTTCGGGGTGTGGGGCGACCCTCAATCTGTCGTTCGAGAGTCCTCAATCTGTCGTCTGAGAGCCCCCAATCTGTCGTCTCAACTCCTCAATCTGTCGTTCGAAGCCCCCAATCTGTCGTCCGAGGGCTCTGCATGCTGTTGTGCGACATGGTGTTAGGCGGAGGCCCAAAGCCTTTCAAAGCCTTTCAACCATTCAAATCAACAAAGGGGATGGATGGATAGAAAAAGGAACGTGAGGGGTAGGCGCTCACGCTGTGTCGAGACTGACCGCCGAGAGGGGGGAAGGGTAGGGGAGGGGCACGCCTTACAAGACGGCGTCGTCGAGTGGGCTTCGCACTCCGCGAACGCCACGGTTGAGGACGTGGGTGTAGATCTCGGTCGTGCGCACGTCCTTGTGGCCGAGCAGCTCCTGGACGGTCCGGATGTCAGCCCCGCGTTCCAGCATGTGCGTCGCGAACGAGTGCCGGAAGGCGTGGGGGCTGACCGGCTTCTCGATGCCCGCGTCGCGGGCTGCACCGCGCACGGCCTTCTGGATGGGGCTGGCGGTGAGGTGGTGGCGGCGGACCGCATCGGACCGGGGATCGCGTGAGCGGCGCCGGGCGGGGAAAACGTATTGCCAGCCGACCTCTGTGGCCGCGCCGGGGTACTTGTGGGCGAGGGCCGACGGCAGGTAGACCGAACCGTGGCCGTCTGAGAGGTCGCGGGCGTGGAGCGCGCGCACGACATCGAGCTGGGCACGGAGGGACTCCTCCAAGACCGACGGCAGGACCGTGATGCGGTCGCGGTCGCCTTTGCCCTCGCGGACGGTGATGTGGCCTTCGGCGATGCCCACGTCCTTGACGCGCAGCTTGAGGCCTTCGAGCAGGCGGAGACCGGACCCGTAGAGCAGGCTGGCGACGAGCCGGTGGGTCCCGCCCAGGCGAGCCAGCACGGCTTCGACCTCGGCACGGGTCAGCACGACCGGCAGCCGCTTGGGGCGCTTGGCACGGGGGAAGTCGCCGATGTCATCGAGCGGACGACCGAGCGCGGCGTCGTACAAGAAAAGAATGGCCGCGAGCGCCTGGTTCTGCGTCGAGGACGCAACGAGCCGGTCTTCGGCCAGGTGGCCCAAGAAGGCCGCGACCTCAGGCTCGGCCATGGTGTCGGGGTGGCGAGGCCGCCCGTCGGCGTCGCGGTGGAACCAGCAGAAGCGCTTGGCCCACGAGACGTAGGCGGTCTCGGTGCGAATGGAGTAGTGACGGACGCGGCAGGCCGAGCGGACGGCGTCGAGGAGCGAGCCAGGAGCGGGGGTGTCGGTCATGTGGAGATCGCGCTCCGGGCGTGATAAACCCGGGGTGGTGTGTCTGGTATAGACTCTGGGGCGATCTCGACGTAACCTCGGGGGCTGTCGCGCGTGGTGGGTCTCCGTTTTTATCGCGCATGGCGACGCCCAATCCTTGTTCTACCGCGCTACCTCCATGCCCGTCTGGATACCTCTTGTTCTCTGGGCGATAGCACTCTTTGGCTTCCTCAATCATCGCCAGTCTGTGGTGCTGCTTCTTGAGCACCATTGGCTAAAACTGACCAGAACATCGAGCAGGCGACAGGCACGACAGTTGACGCGGTGGGAGGTTCACACGGAGAAGGCTGACACGGATTCAGAGTCTGAAGACAACGTGGTAACAGACGACAACGCCGAAGCGGTAGCGGCTTTGTTAGTAGCCCCGCGTGTGCTCGACGGGATTGGAATTGCGTTGCTAGCCACTATCATCTGGCTCGCGTTGTATGCCGCGCGGTAGAACCCGCCGCTGCAAGCCGACCCTAGGCGCCAGCGTTTTCAGTCCCGCCGGGTCGTCGGCGCTATCATTGCCCGCCTCCACCGCCGCGCCGTCAGCCCAGGGCGGTTGAGCGGCAAACTGTTATGCCGCTCGCTCTTCTCCTGCGTAGGGCGGTATAGTCTCCAGCTTAGCCAGCTTGGCGCGGAGCGCTTCGTCCACGCTCTCCCACGCGATACCATTGGCGGCGGTGATGCTCATAAGGACCAGCAGCACATCGGCCGCTTCTCCGGTTGGGTCACCTCGCTTGCCTCGGAGCGCTTCGATCAACTCCGATGCTTCGAGGTGGAGATAGGAGCCTCGGTCAGTCCAGTGCAAGCCCCACCCTCGCGTCTCGCACATGGTCAGCACGCGCTCGGCTAGTGCGGCATAACCCGCCGCTGCAAGCGGACCCTGGGCGCCAGTCGTTTTCGTCGTCGTTGCCATCTTGGTAGCCTCTCGGCTGGTTGTGAGTGATTCGTTCCCAGGGCCGTTGAGCGGCCATCTGCTATACCGCCCTGCGCCGGGGTAGTACAGCCGGACTACGCGGGGGCGGAAACCCGTCGGTACGTTTGGCCCCTACACAAACCTCCACCGTCACGATGCTGCGAGTTATGCCCCGACAGCTTCTGGCCGCTGGCTTCGCTCTCCTCATTTCTACGGCGGCTTCGGCTCAGGCGCCTGACCGCTCAACTCCTACAGACCTCTGGCTTGGTGGGACAGGTCTGTACATGCTCCAACCCCAGTGGGCCGGAGGAGGGTTCAGTTTGGGCGCTGAGCGGGGCGCTATCGTCGCTCGAATCGGATTTGCCGGTTCCGCCGAGTTTTGGGGTGCCACTACCGTGAATGCTGTCAGCCTCGCTGCTGGCGGGCGCCAGCAGGTCGGTTCTTTTGAGTTCGCAGCGCTGGCTGGTCCCGCCGTCGTGTGGGGGACGGGTAAGGACCGAGAATCGTATCGGCGCGTTGGCGCGACCACTGAGGTCTCGGCGCTTTTCACGCTTGGACCCCGCGTCAGGATCGGCGCCGAAGGTCGAGCTACTCTAAACGGAGCCGCCGTATCGGTCGGGGGCGGTCCCGCCCTCCGAGTAAGACTCGGTGGGGAGCGCTAGACCACCGGGCGGTATAACTCGCCGCTGCAGGCCGACATAGAGCGTCAGCGTGCTCAGCCCGTTGTAGCTTCGGCGTTTCCACCGTTCTAACCCGACGCTATGCCCTGATCTCTATGCGGCTGAGCGGCCCACTGTTAGCCAGCCTTGCAAACGGCGGCGGTAGCTTGTTGGCTCAGCAAGCAGAGTTCTATGCCACGCGTCTCCGAGTTCTACGGCATCGCGATCTATTTCTACTATGCGGACCACAACCCGCCGCACTTCCACGCGATTTATGGAGGTCAGCAAGTTGAGATCGACATTCGAACTGGCAAGGTGCTTGCCGGCGCGCTTCCCAAGCGAGCATCACGTCTCGTCGCTGAATGGCGCGAACGCTACCGCGACGAGCTTCTCAGCAATTGGGACGCGGCTCGGTCCGGTCTCCCTCTGAACTCGATTCCGCCGCTGTCGTAAGTAGCATCCTCATCTTCGCGCTCTACCATGGCTGACGTACTCCGCATCGCAGACGCCGAAACGATCGGCGGTCACAACCTCCTTCTCACGTTCAGCACCGGTGAGACGCGCGCGGTTGACGTGCTCCCGCTGATAGAGCGCGTTGGAGGACCAGTGTTTGAGCCGCTGCGTGACGCCTCGTACTTTTCTCGGGTCAGCGTTGACCCAGTCTGCGGAACTGTAGTTTGGCCCAACGGAGCGGACCTGGCCCCAACAGCGCTTCATGGGTTGAAGGCTGTCGAGATCGTCGCAACGGCTGGCTAACTCGCCGCTGCAGGCCGACAACGGGCGCCAGCATTCTTGCTCCGGTTGGGCTTCGGCGTTTACGTTGCTCTCTCCACTGCTTGTGGTCGTAGCCCGTTGCGGCTGAGCGGCCGTCTGTTATGCCGCTCGCGCCGTGATCCCAAGTCCGCGCCTCGCCTGAACTCCGCGCCCGACTGGCGGTGCCCATCGCCGAAAGCGTCCGCCAGTGGGGCAGGGCTCAGCCGTCGCCAGCGGTTCAGTCGTGGGCGTCCGCGCTTCGGCCTCCCCCATCGCTTCAGTCTCCACTGGCCCGTCCGGCGAACATGATCCGCATCGTGGCAACCGACGAATGCTATCCCGCCCGTCCTCCTGGCACCGTCTTGAGCGCCTCCGCGAGCGCGTCCAGGCGGACCGGCTTCGACAGGTAGCCGTCCATCCCCGCCGACAGGCACGCCTGACAGTCGCTGCGCAATGCGCGCGCCGTCAGCGCCACCACCCGAGGTTGATCTCCGGACGGAACCTCGCGTCGGATGCGGCGGGTCGCCTCCAGTCCGTCGAGCCGGGGCATCATCACGTCCATCAGCACAACGTCGTATACGTGCTGCTGCAACCGCTCCAGCGCCTCGATGCCATCCGAAGCGACATCGGCGCGGTGTCCCAATTGGCCGAGCATCTGAAGCGCCAGCGCCTGATTGTCCGGCTCGTCCTCTACCAGCAAAATGCGCAGACGCCCGTCGCCGGGCGTGGCGGAAGAGTGTGGTGCCGATGCTGGAGCCTCCTCCAGCGCCGGAAGAGTCACCGACGGACGGCCTGATCGTCCGCCGTAATCCAGCACGCGACGCAACAACGCGTGGAGCGCAACCGGAGCGATGGGCTTCAACACCGTCGAAGCCACCAGATCCGGTGCATGACGCGCCCGCTCCTCCGACGACAGGATGACGAGAGGAAGCTCTGACGGCGAACGGAACTCGCGAATGCCCTCGGCGAGCTGGATGCCATCTGTGACCGGCATCTGCATGTCGAGCACGCCTACGTCGAACACCTCGCCGTCGCGGACCCAACCCAACGCCTCGGCCGGGTCGGAGGTATCGACCACGTTCAGGTTCCAGCGCTGCAACTGGCGGACGAGCATGGCGCGGCCATCCTCGTTGTCGTCCACCACCAGCACGCGCGCGCCCGATAGAGTCGACGAGGCATCGGCGAGCACGATCCGGCCACCTTCTTCGGCACGCTCCAGGGGGAGCCGCACCCGGAACACGCTGCCCACACCGACCTCGCTTTCGACCTCGATGTAGCCGCCCATCAACTCGACGAACCGCCGCGTGATCGCCAGCCCCAGCCCGGCGCCCCCGTAGGCCCGCGTCATGGATGGGTCGGCCTGGACGAAGGCGTCGAAGATGGCGCTGAGGCGCTCGCTATCGATTCCGATCCCGGTATCGTGCACTTCCAGCGTCACCCAGACCGCGTCGATGGGCGCCTGGGCGCCTTCGAGCGCGTCACCACGCCGGACGGCGACATCGACGGTGCCCGCCTCGGTGAACTTGACCGCGTTCGTGACCAGGTTGGCCAGGATCTGCTGGAGCCGCTTTTCGTCGGCCACCACACGGACCGGTAGGTCCGGGTCGATGGCGTACGCCAACTCCACACCCTTTCCTAGCGCTGCCGGCGCGCTCTCCTGCAGCACGCGTTGCACGAGGGGGCCGAGGTCGAAGGGGCTGGCGTCGAGTTCGATGCGCCCGGCCTCGATCTTGGAAAAGTCCAATATGTCGTCGATCAGGCCTAGCAGCCGCTCGCCTGACCGCCGGATCGTCTCGACGTAGTTGCGCTGCAGCGCGTCCAGCGCCGTCGTGGTGAGCAGTTCGCCGAACCCGATCACGGCGTTCATCGGCGTCCGGATCTCGTGGCTCATCGAGGCCAGGAAGGCGCTCTTGGCGCGGTTGGCCTGCTCGGCCTGGTCTCGGGCTTCGCCGAGCCGGGAGACCGTCTCGTCCAGGCGCTCCTCACGCTGGGTCCGCTCGATCAGGCCGCCTGCCCAGCGAGCCGCCAGCCGGAGCACGTCCTTGTCGCTCTCTGAGAAGGACTCCGTCATTGGGGAGGCCGCCGAGAACGCGAGCACGCCGTAGGACGCTCCGTCTACCCAGACCGGTGCTCCGATGTAGGCCTCCAGTCCGTGGAGCACGTAGCACGCGCTCTCTCGGTGCGAGCTCTCCGCCATGTGCTCGATGGCGAACACGTCACCGCTCGCCACGGTCAACGCGCAATACGTCGTGTCGAGGGGGATCGTGTCCCCAGGCTCCATCGCCTCGCCTCCAGTGGAGTAGCTAGCCCGGCAGATGTACCGCTCGCCGTCGATATGAGCCAGGATGCCCGTCTCCAGCCCCAGCATGTCGGTCAACTCGCGGAGCACGGCTCCGGCGCGCTCCTCGTACGTCCCCTCCTGAGCCATCGCGCGGACGAGCCGCTGCAACCGTCTCGCATGGGCCTCGACGCGGCGCTCGGCCTCGACGCGGTCAGTGACCCAGTTGGAGACCGCCACCGCGCCTCCCCCCTCCAAGGGGACCGCATGCGTGTCGTAGCTCTGGCCTTGAAACTCCAGCAACCACTCGACCGGCGTGCCCGCCAGTACGGCGCGGACCTTCTCCTCGCCAACGGGATCGCCCGCGACGAAGTCCCACATCGAGGCTCCGACCACCTCGCCTTCGGTCAGCCCCAGCGGGTCGAGCCCTCGGCCCCGGCTCATCGTGATCACACCCTCAGCGTCGATGGCGTAGAGCACGACCGGCGCACCTGCGAGGGCTGTGTCGAGCAAATGCTTTTCGGACTGCAGCGAAACCTGGGCTTGCTTCCGGTCGGTGACATCCAGGCTGATCCCGACGCCACCCCGGACCATGCCATCGGCGCCCATCATGGGCGTGACGACGGTCTCGAACGTTCGCCCATCCAGTTCCACCGAGATCACGGACCGCTCCCCCCGAAGCGCCGCCTCGACGGCTGCGACGACGCCGGGCAGGTCGGTGTAGACCTCGGCCATGTCCTCGCCCACATTCCACCCTTGGCCCACGCCCAGCGTCTCTAGCGGCGCACCGACGTGCAGCGTCATCCGTCGGTCGGCGTCGAACGCCCACATGGTGGCCTCGACATCGCGCGCCGCGTTCACCAGCGCGTCCCGCTGGCGGACGTTGTCACCGGCCTCGATCAGTTCCGTCAGGTCCTCGGTGAGCATTACGACGCCTCCGATCTCCTCCTCGGATACGTGCCAGGGGCGGACTTCAGAGCGCAGCCACTGGGTCGTGCCGTCGGTCCGGACGAAGGGCTCCAGGTCGTTGCGCTCGACACCTCCTCTCAGGCACTTCTGGTGGATCGCCTTCCAGTCGTCGCCGATCTCGGGAAACACGTCGTAGTGACTCCGGCCGAGGTACTCCTGATTGGGGTCCAGATCGTAGTCGCTCACCCAGCGGTCACTGTAGGCGAGATAGCGCATCTCGGTGTCGAACAGCGCCGTCGCCGATGGGGAGCGCGAGATAAACAGCCGAAGCTGGTCGGTGCCGGTCATGCGTGGTGGGTGCGTGCAGAAGCATACGTGCGGGTGGGGGCGGCGATCCGGGAGTCACGCACTAGTGACCCCCACCTAGACGCTCTCAACCCATCTATTTTTATCGCTTTGCAGACCATACAGTCCACGCGCGCGCACCCGCGCACCCGAGGTTCGTTTCAGCTTCACCGGGCCGCGGGGTAGCTCCGGTGACTGCGGGTCGTAGATTGACGCTTCCCGATGTCGGTTCGCCGACGGATTCGGGATGTAGCGCAGCCCGGTAGCGCGCCTCGTTCGGGACGAGGAGGTCGTGGGTTCGAATCCCGCCATCCCGA
>JAULKR010217645.1:0-14133 GCA_032356305.1 Prasiola linearis | reverse complement strand
AGCCCCGCCGCGTCGACGAGCTTCCAGGTCGAGCGCACCGTCCCCGGCACGTCCGGCGCGACGAAATCGACGAAGAGGTCCACCGTGTGTCCGGGTGCGGTAGGGGAAACGGCGACACGACGCTTCCCGGGCACGAGGTGGCCGAGTACCTGACCGGAGGCGTCCGGCGCCGGTGCCGGATCGACGCATGCGAGATACCGCCCGACCCATTCGACGCTGCCGGCGTTCTGCAACCGCCACCCCTTCACGAACCGCTCGCCGACGTGCACGGTCGTGTTGTCCGGCATCGAGAGATCGTCGACGAAGCGGGTCTGGTCGCCAGCGTGGCGCGCGGACGAATCCGGCGCGAGCACCGTGCCCATCTCGCGGCAGACGAGGCCCAGCAGGTAGTTCGGGGAGACCTGCAGCACCGTGGCGAGCGAGATCAGGCTGTGCAGCTGCACCGTGCGCACGTTGCCGTTGATCCAGTTGCCGAGGCTCTGGCGGGTGAACGCGCCGCGCCGCGCGGCCTCCGCCTGACTCAACCCGACTTCGTTCAAGCGACGCAGCACGAACCGTCCGAGGTCGGACATGCTGGAAAATCTCCGGATTGGTTGTCCTATCCTATTTGATAGGTCGAGATCAAGATAGGGGCATTCGACCGACAAACGCGTTTGGCATATCTATCATCGAAAGCGCCCGGATGTCGACCGGATCACACTTCGCGGGGTTCCGAGGCATCATGGGTGGCCGGCCGCACGGCATCTCCCCGCTCGTGCCGCCGGCCACATCCATCGTGCCGCGGACCACCGTCATCACCCGTCGCTCTCGCACGACAAGCCCGTCACCGCTCCTTGGTCACCCCCCAGTACGCGGCCGCGGAGACCGGCCCGCCGAGCGAGAGCCCCTCGACGTTCTCGCGCAGCCCGACCTGCTCGGTCTGCCGGTACATGATCGCGAACGGGGCGACCTCGAGGAACCGCCGCTGGATCGTCTCGTACAGCCCGCGCCGGACATCGACGTCGTGCTCGACCACGGCCGCCTCCACCATCGGCCCGAGCTCGCCCGGGTCCCAAGCGTTGCGGTAGGCGAGCGACCCCGTCGCGCCGGCCTCGTCCGAGTTGTCCGGGTTCCAGGCGAAGGTGCCGGCGTTGGTCTGGGGGTCGGGGTAGTCCGGACCCCAGGCGCCGAGAGCCACGTCGAGCTCGCGGGCGCGGTAGCGGGTCAGGACCTGCCGGCCGGTGCCGAGCGAGATCTCGAGCTCGACGCCCGCCCGCGCGAACGTGTCCTTCAGCGACTGGGCGATCTCGATGCGGTCGCGCGAGTTGCGCACGCCGATCTCGACGGAGAACCCGTCACCCGCACCGGCCTCCTCCAGCAGTCCCTTCGCCCGCTCGACGTCGAGCGCGTAGGGGCGGTCGTCGATGGCGCCGAGGTAGGTGTCGGGCAGGAAGCTCTGGTGGATGACGTACTGGCCGTCGAGAAAGCTGTCGCGCATGCCCTCGTAGTCGATCAGGTACTTGAGCGCCTCGATCACCTTCGGCTTGGAGAGCTCCGGGTGCTTCTGGTTGAACGACACGTACAGCAGGCGCCCCCGCGGCTCGGCGAGGACCGTCACGCCATCGGCGCGGCGCAGGCCCCGCACGTCGTCGGGGTCGAGGTCGCGCGCGACGTCCACGTCGCCGCGCTCTAGCAGGAGGCGCTGGACCGAGCTCTGCAGCACGTGGCGCACGACGACCTGCCGCATCGCGGGCGCCTCCCCCGCGTACTCGGCGTTGCGTCCGAGCGACAGCGATTCGAGCGGTCGCCACGAGAGCAGCTCGTAGGGGCCGGAGCCCGCGGAGTGCGTGTCGAGCCAGGCGCCGCCGAGGTCACCGTCGCGCTCGTGCTCGAGCACGCTCGCCCGGTCCACGATCGAGCCGACGGTCGATCCGAGGCAGTTCAGCACGAACGAGGTCGCGTAGGGCCGGTCGAGGACGAGGGTCAGGATGTCCCCGTCGGCGACGATCCGTCCCCCGACGTTCTCCGCGGTGAAGCCGAACTGGGTCAGGATGAACGAGGGGGTCTTGCCGAGCGTCACCACCCGCCTCAGAGAGAACGCCGCGTCCTCGGCCGTGACCGGTCGGCCCGAGGCGAAGGTCGCGCCCTTCGCCATCGTGAAGACGATGGTCCTGCCGTCGTCGGAGGTCTCCCAGCCGCTCGCGAGCGCCGGGCGAAAGCCCGCGCCGAGGTCGTCGGGATCGAAGTCGACGAGCTTCTGGTAGACGTTCCGGATCACGTCCGAGCCCGCGAACTCGAACGAGCGGGCCGGGTCGATCGTCGCGAGCCCGTCGATCGCGTGGGCGATCACCAGGACGTCCGGCGGCGTGTCGGCGCGGGCGGGAAGCGCGCCCGCCATCGCGGCGCAGAGGCAGGCGACGGTCGCGAACGCCTTGCAGTATCCCTTCGGTACCTCGGGGCGCGGTTTCCACCACGGCCCGGCTCTATCGACGGTGGAGCGCTTTCGGACGATGTACAGCATACGACGCAACCACGAACGAACATCGGGGGTCAGTCTTCGGAGCCGATTCGGCCGGGGGGAGGAAACTTCCCCCATCGCCGCGACCCGGCCATCGGATAGTCTAAGGGTCTATGCGCCCTGTCAACCCCGATAAACCGGTCGGCAGCCGGTCCCGAGGCCGACGAGGTCAGGCCCCGTCCCGGTCCACGATTTGTGCGGAGAGCTCGCCGTTTATGCAAGTCCGGTACATGATAACGTCAGCCTGCTCGAATTCTCGCGTGCCGGGACGATCGCGTCCGGCGGCACGTGCATCCGGCCACTGCGACGACCGGACGACCAGGTCGACGACGACGGCCGACGACGAAGGTCGACAACCAACAAACCAACCCTGGGAATAATAGAAGCGGTGCAAGGCGAGACGTGGCATTACATGCTGGACGATCGGGAGACGGGGCCGGTCACCGCCCAGGTCATCCGGTCGCTGTTCCGCTCGGGCAGGTTGACCGCAGACACGCGCGTGCGCTCCAGCACGGGCGGCGCCTGGGTTCCGCTCGGCAGCACCGAGTTCGCCGTCGCGCCGCCCGCGCCCGTCCGGTCCGCCCCGCCCGCGGGCTACGTCTCGCCCCCACCCTCCGGTACCGCCGCGCCGCCTCCGGGGTACGGACCGGCCGCGGGTTTCGCCACCGGTGCCGGTGGCGGCATGCCCGCCACGGGCGCCGGCGCGGCAGGGGCCGCGACGACCGGCTTCGCCCCGCACGGCCAGACCAGCCGGGGTGTCCACACGTTCAGCGAAGCGGTCACCGCCTGCCTGTCGAAGTACGGCAGCATCGACGGCAGGGCGAACCGGAAGGAATACTGGTACTTCGTCCTGTTCGGCATGATCGTCTACGCGTTGTCGATGCTGCTCGACTTCGCCTTCTTCTTCGGAATGTTCGGAGACTCGCTCTACGGGCCGGTCTTGCTCGTCACCTCCCTGGCACTGCTGGTGCCCGGGCTGACCGTCACGATCCGGCGCCTGCACGATACCGAACGGTCGGGGTGGTGGTTGCTGATCCCGATGGTGCCGCTGATCGGCTACGTGGTGTTGATCGTCTTTCTCTGCCTGCGCGGAACCGACGGCCCCAACCGCTTCGGCAGCATGTCGTGAGCCCGGCGCCCGCCTACCGCGTCGTGCCGTGCCGCACGGGCGCCTGCGCCGTGCGCACGAGCGCGGAGCTGGAGCGCATGGCGCGGCTCGGCCGGGCGAGCGGCGCCCCGGGCGGCGTGATGCTGCCCGACACGCTCGGCGACGACCTCGTGCAGGGCGCGGACATCCATCCCTATCCCGATTCGGTGACCCTCGACCGGAGCGACCTCGACAACCTCGGCGGGCTCGACTCCCGAAGCTTCGCCTGCACGCACTACGGCCCGGCGGGTCAGGACAAGGCGGTGAACGAGGACTTCGCGCTCGCCGGCCGCCTCGAGCGCGCGGACGGGCGCGTCGCGCGCTTCGCGATCGTCGCCGACGGGGTGAGCAACGGCTTCGCGTTCCCCCAGCGCGGCGCGCAACTGTCCGCCTTCGCCGCCTACTTCGCCATGAAGGCGCTGTGGCACGAGCTCGAGAACCCGGAGGCGGGCTCGATCGACGACGCCACCGTCGGGCGGCTGCGCGACGACGTGGTGCGCCGCATCCGCACCGCGTTGCGCGAAGATCGGGAGTTCCTGCGGGCGGTGGACGTGAGCCCGGCCCACATCGACGCGGACGTCTGGCGCGACCGGCTCGTCGACCGGCCGGAGCGCTGGTACGGCAACACGCTGATCGTCGCCCTCGTCTCGGACGCGGGCGGCTGCCTGCTGTTCTCGGGCGACGGGGCGATCGTGCTGATCAAGGGCGACGCCGCGCGCGCCACCGAAGTGCAACGTTCGACCGACGACCCCGTCGTCTCGGACTGCGTGACCATGGACGTGACGGCGGCCTCGTTCCGCGGTGCCGCGGTGGCGCTCGAGCCCGGCTTGCCCTACGTCGAGATCATCCTCGCCACCGACGGGCTCGACCGGACGTTCGCGCGCGCCGGGCGGAGCCTGGTCGAGCTGTTCGGAAGCGACGTGGAGCCCGCGGCCGTCGTCCGCGACGTCGCGCGGCTCGATCGGCTGCACCCGGATGCCCTGGACGTCGACAACTACAGCGTCGCGCGCGTGCTCCACGTCCTCGGCGACCCGCCCGCGGACCGCATGACAGCCTCGCTCGCGGTCGCCGGACGCGCCCGCCCGGACCCGGACCCGAAGTCGACGAGACGCGCCGGCGCGCGAGGCGACGGCACCGGCGGCGCGCGCGCGCGACCGCGAATCCACTGGAGCGCGCCGATCCGTCCCGATCGCGACCCGCGGGAATCCCCATCGGACACCTTGTCGGCTACCGCACCGGACGGCGAGCACGACACCGCGCCCGGGCGAAGTACGACACCTGATCCGACCGGTACGGGAGCCCCGGAATCGGCCCCCGCACGCCCGGCACCGCGAACGCCGCTCGGCCCGTGGTTCCTCGCCGCGGCCTGCCTGCTGACGGCGTTCGCCGCCGGTGCGGGCGCGATGATGCTCGTCTATTCCGACGGCCGGGACGAGGCCGTCGATGCCGTCTATGCCATCGAAGCCGCCCCGGACCACGCCTCCCCCATCGCCTCCCCCATCGCCTCCGAAGTGCCCGCGACGCCGCCTTCGCCCGCGGCGCGCGAAGTCGACGCCGAACCCGTCCGCGAGAACCCCCATCCGTGAGCGGACGACGATCATGCTGAGCCCGCGCACCGTCAAGCAGGAGCTCGCCGGGCAGTCGTTCCACGTGCACGACGTCGGCAGCAAGCGCGACGTGCGCTTCAGCTTCCCCGACACCTTCACCGCGTGGCCGCGGCGCGGCCTGGAAGGCATCGTGATGCCGGTGACCTGCCACCACCCCGCGCTCGGCGACATCCCCTCCATCCTCAAGTGCTTCGACCACCTGATCCCGCAGCGCACCGCGCGTCAGGCCCACCTCGTGCACCTGCGGCTCGCCAGCCGCCACCCCTGGCTCTACCAGGGCGTCCCCTACTGCTGGATCGACAAGCGGGTGGCCGGGCACCGCGTCTACGGCCACGTCGCGCGCTACGCGTCGAAGGACGACGGCGGCGAGGACTTTCGCATCGTGCGCGACGACGGGTCGTTCGATCGCTACACCGGGGACGACCGGCGCGAGCTCGCCGCCCAGTTGTGCATCGCGACCGGCGGCCTGGAGAAGCTCGACCTGGTGCACGGCGATTTGTCCCCCGCGAACATCGTGATCAGCCGGAGCGAGGCGGGCGCGCGCTGCGTGCTGATCGACTACGACGGCTTCTTCTCGGGCGCCGTGCCCCACCTGCCGCGCCGCTTCGAGGCGCTGCCCTCCCGCCCCCTCGGCTCGCCCGGCTACCAGCACCCGGTGCTGATGCGGCGCATCGCGGAGGACGCCGACGGCACCGACGATTCGGTGCGGGTCGCCAACGACCGCTTCGCCCTCGCGGTGCTGTGCGTGGAGCTCATGACGTGGACCTCCGAGCTCGGCGAATCGCTGGAGCGCGCCGAGCTGCTCGACCTGGAGTACCTCGCCCGGCACGTGCTGCGGGCACCCTCCGCGGTGGCCGCGAGCTGGCCGGAAGGCTACGCGCTGCTCGAACGCGCGGTCGCCGAACGCGACCTCGACGCGCTGCCCGGCCCGGAGGAATGGCTTTCGGCGCTCGGGTTCGACTTCGGGTTCGGGTCCGGCTCCGCGCCCGACGAGCGCGGTTCCGGCGACGACGACTCCGACGAACACGACTCCGACGAACGCGATCTCGGCGCATGCGACCTCGGCGATCCCGGTCCCGGCAAGCACCCTGACACCCCCTGGCACGCGCTCGCGACGCTCGAGATCGGCATGCGCAGCGGCAACGCGCTGCCGGTGCCGCTGCGCGAGATCGTCTTCGGCAACGACGGCGAGAACCGCGGCACCTTCGAGCTGGTCGACACGCGTCTCGCGCCGATCGACTACGCGTACTCGGTCGCGCACGGCACCTGCTCGTCGATGCGCATCACCTTCGGCTGGGACCACCCGGTCGTGCGCCGCCGCGCCGGGCGCAGCGAGATCCTCGACGCGCAAGGCACGCCGATCGACGTCGTGCCGGGCGACATCCTGATGTCCAACGGCTGGGAGCTCGCCTTCGGCGACACCGGACCGACCACCGACCCGAACCCACGGAAGAGCTGAACATGCCTGCCCTGCGCGTCACCTCCAAGAGCCCCTGGCACATCGTGCTCGTCCTCGACGACTCCGGATCGATGTCCGGCACGCCGAGCGCGGACCTGAACGAGGCGATCAAGGAGCTGATCGACGCGCTGGTGACCGCCTCCATGGGCAT
Organism: Prasiola linearis; assembly: GCA_032356305.1. Classification (NCBI taxonomy): domain Eukaryota; kingdom Viridiplantae; phylum Chlorophyta; class Trebouxiophyceae; order Prasiolales; family Prasiolaceae; genus Prasiola; species Prasiola linearis. The sequence continues at coordinate 7,272 of JAULKR010217645.1, read as the reverse complement.
GAAGCCCTACTTCCGCGTGTCGGTCATCGCGTTCGGCTCGAACGTGCGGACGCTCGCCGAGGCGCAACCGGAATCGCAGCTCGACGAGAGCGCCGTCGCGAGCTTCGAGGGCGCGAGCGGCTCGACCAACGCCGCGCTCGCGCTGCACGAGGCGGCCCGCGTGCTGCAGGCCCACCCCGGCAAGGAAGGGGACTTCGAGCCGTTCGTGTTCTTCCTCTCGGACGGCGTTCCGGACCATGCGGGCACGGCGCTCGCCGCCGCGCAGGCGCTCAAGGCGCTGGTGCTGGTCGCCGGCCGCCCCCGGCTCGTCACCCTAGGCTTCGGCGCCGTGGACGACGCGTTCATGGCGAGCGTCGCCTCGAACCCCGAGCTGTACAAGAAGATGCTCTCCTCGAAGGACATCATCAAGCTCCTGCCCGCCATGGGCACGGCGGCGACGATGGCGGGCGGTGCCGGCGACGTCGAACACGCGATCATGAGTCTCTGACACGGTGTCCGACACCCGAGCCGACATGCACGAGAGCGGCCCGTCGCGGGCGGTGATCGAGCGGGTGTCGGCGCTGCACCGGGAGATCGCCGAGATCGGCACCGGCGCCGCGCCGGTGCCCGCGGACAGCGCCGCCCTGGTCGATGCCGGCGGTACCGACTCCGGCGCCGACGCCGGCCTCCCCGAGGGCCCGCGAGGCTCGCGGACGCCGCCCCTCCAGCCCCCCGTGCCCCACCCGCCCGTCGACATGTCGCGGGTCACCCCGCCACCGCCACCGCCGCCGAAGACCCAACCCCGGATCTGGACCTGGCTCTTGGTCGCCGCCGCGGTGGCGGGCATCGGCGTCGCCGTGCGGCTCGACGGCATCGGTCAGGGCGATGGCCAGGACGACGGCTCGGCGACGAGCGTCGCGACCGGTTCCGGTGCGACGTCCGCCACCCGCGCCGGCGCGACCTCCCCGGCGGCGCGCGACCTCGACGCCGATCGTGCCCGCGCGTTCGCCGAGCTCGAGGCGCTGGTCTCCGCGAGCCTCGAACAGACCTCGATCGCGCTGCCGCACCGGTGCGTCCTGGTCGTCACCACCGACGATGACGACGGCGAGCTGGCGGCGCGCTCGTCCACCGCGACCGACCTCGGCGCGATCCGCGGAGATCTCCTGCGCACCGCCCTGCCCGACGAGGTGCCGGGGATCGCCGGGGCATCGCCCTACCTGATGCGCATCGATGGCCGGGTGCGCACGGACACCGGATTCCTGCACCTCTCGGACCTCGCCACGTCGCTCGCCGACGACCTTCGCGACAAGCCCGAGGAGGCGCTGGACCTGCGCACCGGTTGCGATCTCGACGCGCGCACCTGCGCGATCCGGATGCGCACGCAGACCGCCTCCCCCCTGACCACGATGCTCATCGGCAAGCGTTTCGAGGATGCGGGCAGCGCCGCGAGCGCCGGCGGTGCGATCCATCGTCTCGCCGAGACCTGTCGCGCGGACATCCGGGCCTCCGGCGGGCAAGGCGATGCGGCGGCCTTCATGCGCTCGGGCGACGTCGGCCTGTTCGGACTCGCGTGGGGGGATTCGATCGGCGCGGACGACTTCGCCCTGCGCCCGCTCGACTTCCTCGACTTCGCCGACGACGACCCCGCGGCGCGCGCCCGCTTCCTCGCCCGCTACGCGAACGAGCCCGGCCCGCCCCTCGACGACGCGCTGACGATGGTGTACGACCTCCCGTGGTACCCGACGCGGCTGTTCGTCGCGGTGCGCGACCGCTCCCGCGGCAAGCTCCTGGCGGCGGTCGAGACGCCGGACGGCGACTTCCTGCGCCTGCAGGGCCCGGGCGGAGACATCCACGGGCTCAACCGGAGCTTCGGGCTCGCGCTCGACGACGCCGGGACGCTCGACTACCTGCGCTTCTTCAACTTCTTCGTCAATTCGGAGCTCGGGGGCTTCGTGATCGTCGACGACCCGCACGACGTCGCCGTGGCGAGCGTGCCGGACGCCGTGCCGCGCGCGATCGAGCGGCCCGCCTGCGAGCCGCAGGTCGCCGGACGCATCAAATGCACCGCGGACGTCGCCTACGGCGAGAACCTCTTCGGGGCGCGCTACGACATGACGGCGGACGGCATGGTGGAGATGCTCGGCGACGAGATCATCGCGCCGCTCGAAGTGCCGATGACCTGGAGCGTCGCCGATTGAACGCGCCCACCGACACCCGGAGCCCGACATGACGATGACCAGGATCGTGCTCGGCACCCTGCTCGCCCTGTTCACGATCGTCACCCTGCTGAAGATCGCGGAGCGCGTTCTCGACGGGATCGGCGCCGATGGGCCGGAAGTAACCACCGCGAAGGCACTGTCGGACACGCGGCCCGCCGTGCGGCCCGATCCAGGGTCGGACGCGCCGGCCACCACCACGACGAGCACGACGGACGCGGGACTCCTGGTCGGCACGTGGGAATGCGAGGGGGTGTACGAGGACGGCACCTTCGAGAGCACGATCGTGTTCACCTCCGACGGGCGCACCAGCTCGTTCGAATCCCTCTCGATGCGCGCGGACACGGGCGCCTCCGGAACCTCGGACGTCCTCATCGAGATGATCGGCAACGGCACCTGGGCGCTGAGCGCCGGCGGCATGCTGGAGACACGCGTCGAGGCCGCGGACCTCGTGTCCTTGACGGTCGACGACGTGCTGCTCGCCGATGCCGTGGCGAGCGAACGGCTCGGGACGCTCGTGGACGCGCTGCCGGGATCGGTCACCTCCGAGCGCGTGATAGCCCTCGACGCGGACCGGCTCGAGACCACGAGCGTCGTCGGCGATGCGACGTGCAGGCGGTGATGGCGGCGGGACTTGTCGTTCACCGGTTCGTCCGTGAAGGATTCGACCCGATCGGAGATCGGCGAATGCAGTGAATCATGGCGCCGCGCGGAGGCGTCGACAGAGCATCGAACGGAGGAATGGAAGATGTCGAAGACCGGAACAGGCAACTCGACTCGTCGCACGAGCTATCTGGCAGTCGCGGGCACGCTCGTGGCGTCGCTATCGATGAGCGCGCAGGCCGACAACCGTGACCGTCGGGTCGAGATCGTCAACAAGAGCGGGCTGACGCTGGTCGGCTTCTACGCGTCCAATGTCAAGTCGACGAGCTGGGAGGAGGACATCCTCGGCACCAGCATCCTGGGGTCCAGCGACTCCTTCATCGTGAACATCGATGACGGCACGACTCACTGCCTCTACGACTTCAAGGGCGTGTTCTCCGGTGGTGCCGAAGTGATCGAGGAGAGCGTCGACGTCTGCACGATCGGCTACTTCACCTTTCGGTGACGGACGAACCGGACGATGCGCCCGATCGGGAAACGGCTTCTCGGCGGCCTTGACGCCGGAACGTTCCAGGCCGGACCACATTTCACGCGTGGTACCTTCGGCGAATGGGCACTATCACTGTTCAAGATCTTCTCGACCATGGCAGCGACGCTATGGACCGGGTGCTCGTCGGGGAAAGCCTCACCGTCACCCGTTCGGGCCGGCCTATCGCCGAACTGCGACCGGTGAGCCGGGAGCGGGTCGATGCAGCGACACTGTTGGAGCGTCGGCGGCACTTGCCGCCGCTGAACGTCGAACGTCTTCGCCACGACATGGATGGGTCGCTGGATCCATCGCCCTGAGCACCGCTTCGGACGACGCAGCGACCGACCCTTGAACCGTCAGAGTCGACGCCGCCCCCGATTCCTCTATCGTCCTACTGCGGCAGGAACGCCGTGTCGATGGTGTGGACGGTGACGTTGCCGATCTGCATGTCGGTTCCCGTGACGGTCGCCATGTTGTCCTCGGACGGGCCGACCATGACCGTGTCGCCGTCGACCGAGATCATCAGCGTGCCTCCGCCGAGCGTACTGACTTCGGCGGGCCCGTCGCCGGCCATGTCCATCACGTCGGAGGCCATGACGGTGCCCTCGACCGCGTAGCCCTGGATGACGGAGGCGAGCTGATCGGAGTCGTCGAGGAGAGCGCTCAGCTCTTCCTGCGGCGCGGCGGAGAGAGCGTCGTTGGTCGGCACGAAGACCGTGACCTCGTCGCCGGAGACCAGCATGTCGACCACGCCCGAGCTGTTGGCGGCATCGACGGCGTTGCCGATCTCCTCCGGTATGTCCTGGGCGATGGCGACGCTGGCGAAAATGACCGCGCTGGCGGCAATGGTGCGCTTGAGCATGTGTTCGTCTTCCGAGTCGTTGGGTGAGACGGAAGCCTAGGTTTCGCCTACGTGCGACGCGCCGACGGGAAAATCTTTGCTCGCCCGGGGGATGGATCTTTCACCTCGCACGTCCGTGGTGGTCCGACCGTCGCAGGACGCCATGCAATCGCGTCGCTTCACGGTGCGAACCTCGCCTCAAGCGAAGTCGCCGTAACGCTCGGCGCGAGCCGCGTCGAGCACCGCGGCAACGGACGAGCTACCGGAATGGCGAAGTCGTTCCAGAGGCGCGGTATCGCCGAGGAACATGGAAGGCGCCTGCAGCCACTGCCAGGTCGTCAACCGGTTGCCGAGCTCGTCGATGATGGCGGAGATCCCGGGCAGCACGTTGCCGGCATCGTCGAACTGGCCGAGCGGAAAGCGTCGGGCACCACTGATCTCGAACGCGAGCACCTCGCCGCGAGCGGCTCGGTCGTAGAGCGTCTGGCGCGAACCGAGCCCCAGGCGCCGCACGAGCTCGGAAGCACCGACGACATCGAGTTCGGCAAGATCCGGTCCGGGTACCACGAGCGACTCGAGCAGCGCCGCGGTCTCGGCGGACGATCGGGGCGCACGCTCGACACGATGGGCGAACGCCGGGTCCGGCATCGTCACGTTCTCGGCACGACCAGTTCGATTGTCCATATTGTTCAGTCACGTGCTCTGCAAAGCGATCAAGCGCCCGCGCGCGAGTCGAACAGTCCGGCGAGACCGACGGCAATGCCCGGCGCGGCCGCGGGCACCAGCGGGCTCGCGAGCGAAGGCGTGTCGGACGATGCGTAGCCGCCTTCGCCCGGCCGCCGGAAGCGGAGGATGCGCTCGGCGCGCACGTCCACGACCCAGACCTCGGGAACGCCGTGCGCCGCGTACAAGGGCACCTTGACGTCCAGGTCGTAGCGCAAGGTCGAGTCGGCGACCTCGATCACCAGCAGGACGTCCGAGGCGACGGGCAGCGTGCCCCTGCGAGCGTCGACCCGGCTGTCGAACAGCACCAGGTCCGGCTCGGGTTCGGAGTGCTCGGGCAACAGCACCGGGTTCTGCACGGATACCACCGCGCGATCACCCGCAGCGCTCACCAGAGTACGGTTGAGGCGATTGACCAGATTCAGGTGATACGGACCGATCGGCGGCATTTCGATGATCTCCCCCTCGATCAGCTCGACGCGACGGGTACCGTCGAAAATGCCGGCTTCGGCCATGCGATGGTACGCGTGCACGTCCAGCCTGAACTTGTCGGGCAGGTCTTCCGCCGCCGTCGCCATGGTCGATGAGCCTCCGCCCGTGGGGCATGCCTCGAGAACGCTCGGGGCAGGTTAGCACGCTCCGGTCGAGGAACAGACGCCCGCCACGGCAGCCGAGTCGCGGTCACGGAAGAACCGCCCACTCACCGGACCCGCGGCGGAGCGACGTCCGAGGTGCAGTAGCTCACCAGCGTGCGCACGCCGTTGCTCGCCCCGCCGTTGCGGGTCCGGCAGGCGGTACGCCCGTAGGTGCCCCAGGCGCTCCTGCACCCCTCGAACGCCTGCGTCTCCGCCGACGCGCGCGGGGTGTCGTCCGGCGTGATCGAGCGCCCGAAGTGGGCGGTGAACCGGGTGGCGGGCACGAAGCCGTTGACCACCGCCATGCAGCCTTCCGTATCGAAATCGAACGCGCCGAGGGCCCGGCAACCGAACACCGGCCCAGACGGGCCCTGACTACGCTTCGCCTCGCAGGCGGCTTCGGCGCGCCGCATCGCCGACTCGCGGGAGCTGCCGAAGGAGACGGCGTGCCCGACCGAGTTCGTCCGCGCCGCCAGCGCCCAGTGGGTCTTCGACCCGTCGTCGGGCGGGGGTGCGGTATCGGCGGGTCGCGGACGCTCGGGCACCCGCGCCTTCGGCGAGAGCCTCGGGTAGTCGCCCGCGACGCTCTTCATGTAGCGGATGGTGCGCGGCGTCAGGTAGGCGTCCGGCACGCGATCCTGCGTTTCGAGGAACGCGCCGTAGGCACGCAACGTACGGCCGCCGAACACCCCGTCCACCGGGCCGGCGTCGAACCCGTACGCGTTCAGGATCTCCTGCATCGCGCTGACCAGCCCGGGCCTGTAGCAGGAAGAGCTCTTCGCGAGCGGCCGGGTCGACAGCGTGCCGTTGCAGAAGCTCTGCGGGGTCTTCGCCGCCGGCGGCACGACCTCGGTGCCGAGGCAGGCGCTCAGGAGCAGCGCCCCCGCGAGCGATGCCGCGAGGGTCCGCGCCACCATCACTCCGACTCCTTGCAAGCCTCGGCATCGAACAGGCAGGCGATCACCGCCGCCCCCACCCCGAGCACGACGGCGGCGCGCCCGACGTCGTTTCCGAGGCGGCGTCGGCGCTCTCGAAGGAGCCTGCGCTCGCACCCGCGGGCGCGGGGCTACCGCCGGTGATCGAGTAGGTGAAGAACCCGTGCGGCCCGGTGTCGACCTTGGTGAACTTCTCCAGCGAGTACCCTCTCGTCGGGCAGTTTTCGGCGCCCCTGATGGTGAACGGCTTCTGCGGACGCACGCACAGGCCCTCGTCCTCGGCCCACACCGCACCGCGTTCGCCTTCCGCCCGGAGGTAGTAGAAGCGGCTGGCAAGGTTCGCCAGCACGAGGGCGCAGTCCCCCGCCGCGATGTTGTACCAGCCCTTGGAGGTCCACTCCCCGTCGAGCGGCTGACCGACCGCGACCGACACGTCCTCCGCCGCCTTGTTGCAGACCTCGAGACCTTCCTTCGCGAGCGCCGGAGAGGCGCCGATGACGAGCGGGAAGAGGAGGAGGAGACCGAGCGCGCGTCGCATGCCGTGTTCCGGGTGCGGGCGAACCGCACTGTACAAGCCTGACCCGATCGTAGCGCGGGCGCCGTCCGGTGTCGAATCCCGCATGAATTCCGCATGAATTCCGCATGAATCCCGCACTAATCGCGCCGGTTCCACCGCCTGCACCGTCTCGAACGATGGTCCAATTCCCGTTGCCCGTCGGCACCGGAACGTTGCTCAATCGTCGACTCGTTCCCGACGAATCATGATGTTCCGACCATGCGAAACACCTACGTAGCGACCACCCTCCTCCTC
>JAULKR010217534.1:0-15330 GCA_032356305.1 Prasiola linearis | reverse complement strand
CCCCCCCCCCCCCCCCCCCGCCCCAGCTGCTGTATGGTATCGATTAACTGAACGGTGATTACCATTCATAAATACCACATCATGCCGTGGATCCAATGTCAACGTCGGAATGATTGCTAGCGATTGAAGTGTTAAGCTTCAAGTGCTGTTCGCTTCGGCTGCGCGATGGGAACTTAAGTAGGTCGTGCCCTTATCAAGGTCCTCGATCACTCCGTTGAAAGTTGATTGCAATCAACGTGCACGTCTACATATGCCTGTCAGAGCCTTCTGTCGAACAACTGTCGTAGCCCCTTCGTTATGATTAAGAATGCGGTCGACCTCTAACCACAAAGTGAACAAAAGGAGCTGTTCGGAGGCTCCCGTGGTGCATTTTTTAATGTAGTATGAAGTATATAAATACGTAGTCCTTCATATTGTGAGTAATTCATGCCAGGTCATCACGAGAGCGGCGGTCACTTAGGCAGTAGAGTCATTGTCGCAGCCGCTGCTCCTTTGCACAGGAGGGTCCTTCATATCATGCAGGTCATAGTGCGCGGCCATGCGGCTGCTGGCTATCATGACAACATTCGCAGAGCAGTCGAGAAGAAGCTAGCCCCTCAAGGGTTTACGGTGCACATCCTCATGGACCCCTGTGTGCCTCCAGACCCTGCGAACGATCCAGATGGCGTGTTCGACAGGCCCTCTGCCTGTGAAGCCCTGTACTGACACAGCCTTGAGCCACGGCAGCTGCAATGCTGCCTTCAACAGCTTGATGCCCACTCGTGCTGTTTTCTATCATCTAGTGGCTGCTCTATTCTCCCCCTGAGAACACTCTAGGTAAGCAGGACATGTGTTGCATCTTCTTAGAGCAGCTCACGTGAGTGCTCTCTCTGCTTGGCTGCTCTCAATTTTATGCAAGACCATCGCTGTGGTGACTCATCCCTGTGTCGACTCTGAGCATGAACATCTTCAGCGAATGATGAGCTGGAGTAAACAATGACGGGCTGCATCTGAGAGCGATCGCAAGGTGGAAGTGCTGGGAGGGGGCCGGATGGAAGTTGATGTCGAAGGAGAATCGATTGCCATCTTCGGCTACTCATCTGCCTTCGGAGCCGCACCCCATGAGGTCACCAAGGCACTGGTCCAGAGATGGCGCCCCTTCTCAACGGTCACGTCATCGTACGAAGGGTACTGATGATGAAGAAGAAGAGAAACTCAAGGCCTTTCCAGTGAGTCTCCTCCCCGCTTACACAACAATAGGTGATCTTCTTCAGCATTAAGAATTTCTCGTGGTTTTGACAATTAAATTCACCCTTCAGATTACCGTATAGATTCGTTTATTATCCTGTAATTTCTTGTCTTTGCTTCAAATCGCTGAGTCGGTTTCATGGCGAGGGAGGTTGCTTTCCTAAGCTTGGGTTTTCTTTTTCGTGCGAAGTCATATAACATTAACTAAGACATAAAGTGGTGGCTTTTAGGCATGACCGATCTGTTGATCGATGTCAATTATTTCGTTGGCATCCCGACAGACATGTGCCAAGTTTTGCCTTGCCAATTCTCGGTAATTCTCGAGATGAAGTGATTAAACGAAGCGTTGTCACTGGCAAGAATAGCTCATTTGGCATCTCGGTAGGGGCACCAAGCCAGAATATGCTTTGACAGACGCAACTGTAAAGCCGTTCAACGAACTTTGGGGCTGTAGAATATTATCTTATAATTCAAAATTCGCCAATACTTTAAGCTGTTGTACCATTAGTGTGTCTGTGAAGTGAACATAACATCTTCAGGAAAGTCAGGTGCACGCTTTGGTTGTCACGTTTGAGTCAAGGAAGTGACTTGCTGCCGGTACTCCTCGTGTAGCAGATGCCGCATGTCCTCGAACCTGCAACACCATGGATGAACAAAGACAGGTATTTTACACCACGAAGCATATCTTGGTTGTAAACACCCTGGATGTATTTTGCAAATTGATCAGGCCAATAGCTAACCTACGTAGGCTTGCCTCTTATGTCAACCGTTGATTCAAATGACTCAGCGATACATTCAATCCAAGTTGGAGGAGCTTCGCAAGGATGAAACCTTTCGCTGTCTTCTTGCTCTGCTGTCCGCAGATGCTGGAGCTGAGCTTCCCGGAGGGATGCAATAGCCTGCAAAGGTACGAAGTCGTAATATTAGCAATCTGGGGAGAACTGGCGGTCAAGGCTGGTCAGATCCAGCCATGTGACTGAGGAGACTTTCTTACATGGCAATGAGATGTCTGAAGATATTCACGTTTGGTCATGACCTCATAGCCTACGGAACAAGTTGTTGTCTGAGTTTACGTGCGCTAATCTGAAGAGTATTACAATCATATGATATGGCAATTGCCTCATGACGCAATAAAACCGGCAGGCTGCTCTGACTATGATTTTAGGATGTGCTGAAGCTGCCAGCAGTGTAGGCACGATAGCTACTGGGATTCCATTGCTTTGAATGCCAGTCATTTTCTGTAATGCCTTGCCGTAAGCAATTTACAGGCTGCTGCGACTTTTCGAAACGTGCATAGCATGCCCATCATCATTCCTGCCATGATACCTTCAAGGTGAAGTTCACGATCGCAACTAGCATTGGTAATCTGCGAGGAGCAATGGTAGTAGCTGTTGGCATACCTTGCAGTCTTTCCGCAGCTCGACCTGCACTGTCATGATTGACTAATCACACAAACCTTCAACTTGAACAGCACATGATCGTATTCTGCAGGTTTCCGCATAGAGTTCTCCGTCCAAATGGCTAGCCGGAGTGTGCACCTGAGCCTGCTTTGCGACCAGAGCACAGCGCACGCTCTCCTGATGCAAGGTGGCTGCTTGGCGCTGCACCTCAACCCAATAGTGCAGCGTCAATCCTTCAATCCACCCGATGCAACATTTTTACATTCTGCAGTCATGCGCATGGGAGCGAAACCCGCCGATATATCCGCTTTAGCCTTTGGTAGCCGGAGGCCTACTGCCAGTGGGTGTCAGAGATCTCGGAAGTCCCAAGTTTCGCAGATTCTTCACAAGCGGATCTCACGAATCCAGCTTCTTAAGCTCCTTGGAGATGAGCATGCGGCTTTAAGAAATGGATACCACTCACCTGTGCTTTTGTGGTGGCTTCACGTTGAAGGGACTCATGTGATTCATTGTCCGAGCAACGTCTATCGTCAAGTCGCTCGCAAAGCGCTTGAAGCTCGGTCTGCATGATGAAGGATACTGATGCGATATTTTCTGCGCAGTCAACTAATTTGTGTTTGCACTCGAGCAAACATGTACGCCCGTTCAAAAAATTTGACTTTGCCAGCATCAAGTATTGATTAGTAATAATTCACGAGCATAGGATTTTAGCACCTACTGGTATCGTTAAATTCTTACTGGCACAAACCACCATCGCAGGTTGAAGTAATCATATTCAAGAAAAATGTACCTATCATACTTTGATCACTATAAACAGTTACTAGATAATTCCCAGCGCATCTCTGTTAACGTTTGGCCGTACCGGTAATTACAACCAGATTGTTTATCATGTCTCCATGTTGAGGTGGTTTGCCACCACTTCGAGCTGCCACCGCTTCAAAGTCTGCTAATAATGCAATGACAAACTCAGCTCAACAGAAGAGGCTGCCTAAGCACCAGAACAATGGCTTCCATTTCATTGATGTATAATAATCTGTAGGTCTGAGTGTGCAACACAGTATCGTTCGATTTACATCATCTCCGCATGACTTGCATGCAAATCAAAAGTCCTCGAGGATTCCAACATTTCCGATGATGTCTACACCAGTAGAGGCGAACAGTACACAGAAGCAGCATCGTATAAGGCTGCCGCGAAGTCAAATTTGTCAGCGTTTGAGCGGCCATTACTCTTTCATACAATGCATCTTAGTGCAATTTCGCCACTTCGTCCTCAAAATGATGGCGCAGGAGGTCCCAGTATGACCCCTGTGAGGATTTATGTGTCATCGGTCAATCATCGAAGTACCTTGTGCAATTTATTACAGGAGAGTACTCTCCTGTAACAAGGGACCGCATAACAATGGCATTGGAAGGAATGTGCAGCTTCAAATCAGACAATTAAATAGCTGGCAATGGCACTGAGGGCGAATCTATCGCGGCTTCCTATTGGGTCTCTGGTGCACACAACCGCCGCTGATTGAGCTGCAGGGCGACAAAACCTGCGCCATTGGCCGCAGCATACTAGCAGCAGGGGTGAATGCCGCCTGCAGCTGAGACTGCTGACCAGAGTGCTGATCATGTCGGCTGCATCGGTGCCAATCGAAGCACTGCTGTAAGGCACGAAGCCTGCCAGGTGTTTCGGCTGTGGCGCCTACAGCTGTTGCGGACTGCTCGAGGCTACTGTCTGACAGCCGCGTAAAGCCAGTGGATGCAGCCCCAGTCTGTTGGCACCAAAATGAAGTTGAAGCCGGCGCTAAAGTAGGAACCAGTAAGTCTGCTGCCTGACTGCAGTGCGACAGACGAAGGCGCCACTTCCTTCGCCGTCTCACCGAGAAACCCCTCCTCTCTCCGGCCTGTTGGGTGACTCAGCTCAAAGAGTGAGGTCATGCACAATCTCAGATTTTGCGTAGGTGCTTGCAACGTGCCGATGCGATTCAACTTCTCTGACTGTAATCTGTGGTGTGCTGAGGATGCTACTCTCTTAGCTAACCAAATTTTGATGTACCACTTGCAATTGAACCGACTGACTTACACGTACTTGAAGCCTTCGATGTCGGCTTTGACTTCGAACTGCAATGCTGGTAATTGACTACAGGAGGCTCTTTCGGCTAGCCTTACGAAGCCAAACGCCTTATGTCAACGTGACGTTTCACGCTGTGCAAGAAAACGCAAGTCTGTACTGCTGTCAAGCATGTGCATACATGCATGGCGTCATCTGATGAGGGTTTCCTTGTCTACACTGTCGCTTCAGTCTTTGACCGTTGCCGAAGTATGTCAAGTACCTGACAGTAACGAAAGCTTATGTCAGTTCGGAGACAGAGTGGTATTTCTGACCTGGTGTGTCAGTTGTGAAGCGTGTGCATCTGTGTCTGAAGGATTCGGCCCCATCCCCATCCGCTCAATGATGTAAGAGAAGGCCGCAAAGCCTAGAGCGCTTTGGAGAGCACTGGACGGACCTCCTATTAAGGAGCAAGGGTAATTCGAGTTGGGAGACCAGCCGTCAAGATGGTCATTAGATAGAGAGCTGCCAATCGGGATGCACACTAATATACAAACATCGCCATGTCCACCACCAATAGCAGCAGCGGCAACTCGATCACTGAGGAGGTGTATATTTGCTGGAAAGGGTACGTGAACAACCAAAGCCGTTGTTGCATGATGCAGCATGACATCGGCAATGCACTGAGTGAGCTGATGCATGATGCAGAGGATGTGCACACCCTGCCAGCCCATGACCAGCCCTGTCGCAGCGCCTCCGACGGTACTATTCCACACTGTAGAAATCCACGCATTCAAGGTTCATTTTTACACCTTATCTGCAGTTTGTTTGTACGTGCATGTGTGGCATCGACGACCATGCACGCACGATGATGTACTGCGGCGAGCAGTCACGCGGCGGATCCCTGGGCAGGCACTTCTGGTTCAGGTGTTACAATCCCATGAGAAAACATGCCTTCGATGCCCCTCACCGCTGAGATTCTCACATTTGAGACCTGAACATGCTTACCATCTTCCTTTTGGCGTAACCGAGAGCACCAGCATGTGGCTGCAGCAAATACTCCACCAAATATTGCAAAAGACTTGCCGGAAACGACTCCAGCGGTGTTTGATGCCCCAAATCGTCCTTTCATAAAGTTTGAGCCTGCTGGGGCCTTATAGGTCGCCAGCCTTGGGACTGCAGAAGGACACCTCTCCGCATCTCAGCGCTCATCTACGAGGTATCGTCGTCATTACATAAGGTTTGCAGGAAGCCGCATCCCCGCAATAGCTTACCACAGAGACAGACATGAAAGCTACCATATGGTAGCCAGACGGACGACTCGCGCAATTTCGCAAGGGCTTAGATGTCTTCAGGGAGGCTGCCGATTAGTCACCGTATCCAAACACATAGCCAAGTGTGCCGCCACTTAAGCCAGCGTACAATCCTTTCAAGCTACACAGCACAGGAGGCTCCTCTTCTGAAGATTCTTGTGCCCCTGCATCGACAGTGAACACTCTGAAGCATGATGCATTACACAGCTCTTGTTCAGCCCTGGGACAGAATTGACCATTAGTGTAGGAAAATAACATTTCAATCACTGCAAGATTGTCGTGTGTTGTACTACAACTTTGAGTGCGCAATGGCATGTCTAATTCTACTTCTGACCATACATGGCTGGTTCAATTAACCGCAGCATCTGGATTGCGACTTCACCACTGCTGATCGTATTAGATTTGTCCACAGTTTGATGCCGCAGATCAGCCTCAAAATCTTGCCGCCCGTATGAGGCCGTTATCGTTGGTGCACTGCTGTCCGGATTATTTGCTAGACTCCGATCATCAGCAGGATGCTTCTGCCGTCGGCCCATCCGTTCGATAATGCTCAATTAGAGCCTTGGCGTTACACACTGCAGCTTTCGCCAAGGCAGCCTTATCGTGCGACAGTGTCATATTGAATGAGAGGGTGCTACTCAAGGTCAGCTAGCCAGCTCATCAATGCATCCGTGGCAACGAATTGCCTGCTCTATTCGGAATAGACTATTCCATCGCTGCTATGAAATCTACGTACGTTTGAAATTCTCTGAACCGCATCACCTTTGACTTCACATTCTGCATACGACCAGAGTTTCTATCCAGCAGCACCTTGCCTTTTCGGACCAAAATCTTCATTTCGCTCGCGCAAACGCGCTTCTGGGCTTCCGTTGATGAAGGTGGAGCTATTGCTTTGAAAGAGCCTACAAGTATCTGTGTGCGCGTCAACACTGTGGCGATAGTTGTCCACGGGCGTGGAGATGCGTGATTCAGCACCGCACACTGGCACTACCATCGTTGCAGTCACTTATAATGGCGGGGTGGTGATTGGTGCGGACAGCAGAGTCAGCACAGGTGATGCAATGTTCTCTTAGCTTTATTGCTCGATTTCTAGGGTCGCTGCTGCAGCTGTGTCAGAGTGGCTTCAGACAGGATGGTGCTATTGCAACGAGGTCGAACTATAGAACGCTGACCAATCCAGAGTGTGACATGGATGGTGCTCTTGCAGGCACATATGTGAGCAATCGAGCGTCCGACAAGCTCACAGAACTGACTGACTCCGTTTGGATGCTGCGATCGGGATCTGCTGCTCATTGTCAAGTAATTGCCGATTATGGTGAATTCTTTTTCAAAATGACTTTCCTTTCCAGACTGCCTTTTCTGGATGATGTTAAGCTGTACGGGTCGCTGAATAGCTGCATATGCGCTGCTCTTCCCAGAGTGCAATGGTGTGCTATGCATCTCGCTTGTAAACCACGGCTTATCTCACCAAATGACAAAAAGCTCTTTCTGTCTGGAATGGAAGCTGCATTCGGCGAGGAGATATGTGTGAGTAGGTCGTTGGTACATGAATGAGCATGCGGAATTGCACAAAAGGGTTTAGGTGTTTGATTCGAAGAGTGAGTGGCGAGATGATTATTGAAAGAGGAAGGAGGGGGGGGGGGGGGGGGAGATCAAGGTCTGCATGCTCAGCAATGACGTAGCCTGCATCACTGATGCATCGCAAAGTGTTAATGTACAGTACGATGGCTTTCGGATCAGCACTCTCTAGAGCTGCAAGAACCACTTGGCGTCCAGAAAGTCGCCAACTTGGTCATGCAGGTTTCTCTATTCTCCTTAGCGTCTGCCCCATGTATTGCACGTTGTGATGACGATGATGTCATCGTCAGGAATTCTGTCAGACAACTGTCTCTTTCTAGATTCCACTCGAAGGCAGTTTACCAGCACTTCAGCAAACATTTTTGGGCCGACGAGAGGGAATCGCATCCAAACGCATCTGAGAATCGCGGTTCATCGTGATGTTTTGTCTTTTGCCCGAGGTGGGAAGCCCTCAGTAGGAGAGCTCGGCACGATGCCTGATGAGCACTTCCGAGGGGCACTTGTTGCAGATGAGTTACAGCAATCAAGGGCTGATAGCTGCCCTCATCGTTGCTGGCTGGGACAACGAGAATGGTGGCCAGGTAGGCAGCTGTCTGACCGCTGTGTGACCCCCCCTGCCTCTGACAATGTGTCTAAAAATCCTTTCCCCCCCCCCCCCCCCCCCCCGCGCCCACACACACACACACACACACCGACAGGTAATGAGGAGGAGATTACACATAGGTTGCTCGTATTTCATCGCTCTAATGAGTCTTCAAGTCAACCTTCAGTGCATTCGACGAAGTTTACTTGATCTTCTGGAATTTCCACACCTGCTGCACAACATCGACACGACCAAGATGTACGAGGGCTACCGTCCCTGTAGAAGCTTGCTTCCATGTAGGAGCTTTGCTGGGCACCCTCACGTGAAGTGACTCTGCCAGGGGTAGATTGTAGATGGCGCAGTGGACGGCTCAAATGAATCCTTGCATCACTTGGCAATGGCTGCTGCGCTGCCTCTACGGGCTCCCCGTGGCTGCACAGAGAGGTTCAGTGGTCAGGGGAGCACCAACTCAGGTGGGGAGGGCCGGCGTAGTCCAAGGCCCAGGGTAAGACTCTGAGCGGGGAGTGGTGGTTGCATCAGGTGTGGGGGTGTCCCATTGGGGGCACACTGATGAGGCAAGACTGGACGACAGACGGCTCAGGGTCAACCTATATCTGGGGGTTCCTGGATTCCGAGTACAGGTGGGAGCTCTGGGATTGATACACATAGTGTGCTGTTGTCATCTGTTGTCAGCCGATGTGGTCATACATGTGGTCATACGGCCACCCACAGCCGAGGCTCCAGTCCACCAGTCCTGGCAAAGCCGCTGCACATCCGCACCATCATCAGCACCCACGGATCATCAGCATCAGAACCCCGCTGCTTGTCAGCCCGCAGCAGAGAGCTCGTGATGCACGTGACCTCCCGTCATCTGCAAGACATGCCAGGCTGTCGTCTGCTGTGTTGCGAGAAGAACGGAGCATGGCAACTACTCCAGTATCATGTCAGTGCAGAGACAATATGAGCAGGAGTGACGCTGAAGCACTGGTCAAAGAAGCTGTTGTTTTGGCGATGTCACGTGACGGCTCGTCTGGTGGAGTTGCACGCTTGGTCACGATCCACTCAGGCGGCGCCGATCGCACCCTCGTCTTGCCCAAGGTACAAACTAAGATATGCTTCCGAACTATTGTCAACACATTGAATGGCAGCAAGAAAAGCAGGTTCTATAAGAGTTATTTGATATGGAAAATAAAGTTGCTTATGTGGAAATCGAAAAGCTGCACAGTAATGAGATGCTCAGTCCTTGGCTCAGGGATGTCAAAGTGCCCTTGCTGCACATATGTTGCATGATTTCTGTCAGACAACTGTGGGCATGCATCTGGAAACCACGAACAATCCTTTTTGAGGGTGCTGGTGTCGGTTGGTGGGTCTGAGTACAAGCACAGTAAGCGTAGGTGTGTGTTGCATTGATGTATCAGGAATGGATGAGTAACGTGTGCAGGACGTACCTGCCATGTGGGACGAATTGGAGGCACCAACCGGGATGGTCGTTTGAAGGAAGTGATATGGAACATGAGGATTAGCGCAGTTGAAGGGCTCGGATGATGATCTATGCAACATTCTTTGATGAGGAAAGCTGTCCAACACACTCACGATGAGGTTATACGGAGCTCAGGTTTGACAGGCCTTGAGGTTTGAGTTTGAAAGGCAATGATACCCCTTTCGATCCGTACGTAGAGGGTGGATGCCTGCTTCATCGTGTCACTCACCGGGTGTTAAAACGAAAGGACTATCCCTCTGCTTTAGCGGGCCCTGCTGAGCTCTGACCACATTCTCGCAATCTTTACAGCATGCACGTGTTGAGGAGCGCTCACGTGTTTCATTACAACGTAATCTGATATTCATAATTATGACTTAGTAACAATCACTAGAAGCATCAACCTGTCGATACGTTCACCTGGCCCTTTCCTGTACTTTTGACTGAGAGGGTCAATGGCTCTTTCGTGATGAGCCTCGTCCGCAGGTGGCAATGATGAGCAGGCTTGTCTTTGTGACTGGATTTCAATCATTCTCATCTGGCCCTTTTTGCTGAGGGTTAAGACATGCTGCAACCCTAGATTCGTCTGTAGCGACTCGGTGAAGCCCTTGACAGACCAGAGGGCCATTTGTGTACCATGACTCCTATCTCTGTCAGTCACCTCACACCATAGGGTGTAAAAGGCCACTGATGTATGTCGATGCTGAAGAACATTTGTGATCAATCAACAGCAATATGGAACGTGGGCTGTACAAAGTGGCTGAGTCATAGCTCGTACGAAAGTTCTTGCGATACGGAGATGAAGGTTTGAATTTATTGAGCGGTGAGCGTGACTAACAAATCCGTAGCTTGAATTAGGTCTATGTTGACGTCATTCAGTTCTGTATAATTGAATACTCTCAGCCTAAAAGGCGGGGTTGGCCCCTGCGGTCAGATGTAGGTAATACACTACTACTATCCCTCAGCAAGGTGTCCAGCCGTGCCTACTCAGCATTGAAAGCATCTTTAGAGATGATATGGACCGCATGTGAATCACTCATAAGCTTCTGCTTCATATGTTCATTCGCAATCGGTATAAAGAATGGTTGGCAATGTGTGGGACAAGCTCTGGCTTTAGGGACATCGAGCCACATGTATTTCGTCATGCTTGCATTGTGTCGGACATTCAAAAACGGCCATGTAAAAAATTTCACTGTAATTATGAGAATCATTTTCAAGAGGTGACGAATCCGCGAGATCCCTTGACATATGTTTTGAAACGTTAGATCTGAGATTTAGCCCGTTCACTCCAAGCTTAGCTTGTATATTTGTGTCGACCTCTGCTGACAGCTGGCGCGTGTGT
This sequence comes from Prasiola linearis, assembly GCA_032356305.1. NCBI lineage: Eukaryota > Viridiplantae > Chlorophyta > Trebouxiophyceae > Prasiolales > Prasiolaceae > Prasiola > Prasiola linearis. The sequence goes on along the minus strand of JAULKR010217534.1, from coordinate 4,372 downwards.
TGGCAATGTGCTGGCGTTGCCTGGTGGGTTTAGTGTTACGGTCTGATGAAGCCGCAATTCTGTTTCAGGATTGTCTCTGTAGACACCAATGTCTGAACGCCGAGCACAAGCAATAATCATGAATTATCCCTGGGCCGCTACACAAAATGTATTCTGGCCACTGCACGAAATGCATTGTCTCATCGTTTCTCATCTGTGCCTATCAATGATGTCGTTTAAAGAGATCATTGCGATCACTTTCCAAATGCTTATGTCTCGTCTGCAAACCCACTAGGCACTCGAAGATGTCCATTCAGCATCAGCAATGGCAGCTTGTGTCGTTGCTGCAAGTAAGTTCGGTTGTTCGAAGTTCCCAATGTCATCCTGGACCATACTCGTAAACATAAGGACGCTTCTTCTAAAACATGCCCACAGCTTTAAGCAAAGAAAGTCAGCGTAACTGCATCTGTCATCAGCAAGTCATCCCATCAAGCCCTTTCTTGAGAAGTATGGTCTGACTCAAACCGAACTGATTGAAGCTGCTTTTGACCCAGCAAAGAGACCAACAAGCGCTTGTAGCCTTCAAGACCATCGACATGTGTGGCTTTCGGGAGTGATTTCGGTGGCAAAAGCTCGTGGAACCCATGTCCAGGCTGACGTCAATGTCTATCTCCGCCTCGTAAATCATGGAATCCTTCGGGAGGACGAGGCTGTGCTAATGAACAGAGAAGGACTACATTGTGCAATACGGCTGTGGCGTGAATCAGCTACTATCACCCTAGAGTCGCTGCACCTTTGTGATCATGATGGTGACTGAGGAGTGCGTCTTCGGAGTCATCGGGTGCCGCCCTGCTATGACCCTTTCCGGCGCTGCCACTACCGTTTTGGCGTCAAGTGCACCGAGTCGAAAATTTTGCAGTAGGCAAAGAGGTCCACAGGAGCCGATTCCCGTGTAGGGTCATTGAAGCCGAGAGGCTTGTCGCCATCGGCTCTGTCGAAGCCACGGTCACGAACGAGCTGATCGAAAATTTCTGCGGCACAAGACGGCGCGTTAACGGCAGCGCGCAGTGCATGCAAGCCCATCCAAGTGCATCTATGTCGGAGACCAATCGACTTGTCGTGCCATTTGTTTCCTCCGGGATTGTCTTCATGCAGATGAAGAGCTCTTCTTCGACATTTGACGACGTATGCTGTTGTCGGTAAAGTCACATTTATTCTGTCCACCACCCTCGGGGAGTGCAGAGTATGGAGTGAGGCGGGTAACTCCTCGACACACCGCCAAATTCATCACCCAACGGCCTTCAGAAGTCGACATCTGGCCATTTGTCAGATCCCTGTGACCTGTCTTGCACTGGTCGTCTCTGTGACAGAGGAAAATCAGTAACATCTGTGAATACGTTGTTGACGGCTATGTTGGTTTGGCAGTTGTTTCCTCGCCCTTAGCACTTGTGCCTTGTGACTGTGGTCCTGATGTGCTGCACAACAACACGGCGCCACCTGTGCGATGTCTTGTTGGCATCATGGCGATGAGTAACCTCAATCTGATGCTTTAAGTAAGATACATCATCTTGTGTAGCAGTATCGAGCTAATGCCAGGTGTCAGTGTATGCAATATATGTGCATCTGCCCGGGGGTCGATCAAATTCGAAGGCAAAACTGCCGAGGGAATGCAGCGCAAGGGACCAATCTTGCTCAACGCATAGAAGCCCAAGAGCCGTGTTCTACCCGGGAGTGGACTTCGTGCTAGTGATGGCAGCAGCAGCAGCAGCAGCGGGGGCTCTGCGGCAGACACCACCAGCACTGGCAGCCAATCGGGTCTTGGTGCTGCATCCTTAAAGCGTACTATCAGCAACGTAGGTATACAATGCTTCATTCTTGCTGTTGAATGCAATTGCATTGAGCCATTGGGTGGTGTTGACAGTGAGATAAGGTCTGTTGGCACTCTGTCAGCACTCCTTTTGATGATTTGCATCGTTCGATAACATCTTGACTTTTAAATCTTGGGAGTAAGGTAACACAATGCTTGTTGCATGTTGTCCTATTTCGTCTCGGAAACGGGAACGAAGGGCAGCCACAACTGACTCACGAAGGCCTTACTGGGGACGGCGGTTGAGGTGCCCTATTCATGGTGACCATGACATTATGCGGTCATCAAAGCATGCAACGAAAATCGAGAGTACAGCAATCTGTCGCTGATGGAGGAAGAGGGTCCCCGTACGAACGCACTGCACGGGTGTTCCAACATCTGAAAACTCTGCAAGCTGTGAAGGGCTGGAAGATGACGGGACCTCTAGTTCTTTCGCAGGATGACCCGTCGAATGATCATTCAATGCCGTTGATATTTAGCAAGCAGCATCTAACAAAATGAAGAACCTAGATTTGACTTTTAAATGGCAAACAGTAGATGAGACAAATCAACAATATGCGTTATCGCACACGGAAAGATTATTCACAGGAAATCCGGTGTTGGACACAAATTGAAATGTCATTGCTTGTGTATTCGCAGACGATGAGATAAAATATCTAACATTATTTGACGCTAAAAAATGCATATGTTTAGAACTTAAACATGACGAAGAAAGAGTATAATAAGACTTTTAAGAATTCCACCTTTTTTTGAAAGTCTTGTTGTTCTCTTTCTTCATCATATCTGAGTCCTGAGTCGTCTGCGATACACATATTAAATTTGTGTCTAATACCGGGTATCCTGTGACTAATCTTTCCGTCTACGATACGCATATTGTTCATTTGTCTCATATAATGTTTGCCATTTAAAATTATTATCTAGATTCTTCATTTTGATGCTTCTTAATAAGTATCAATGCTGTATTAGTGGATATTTTTGGTGCACGAGGTTTTGGGGCGGGTTTTTTGCGTACTTTGAGGTTTCCTTCCACGAACTTGTGTTCGCAGTTTTCAGTACTTTTTCTTGGTTTAGAGTTGGTGTTCTGTGCACGGGGCAAACGCTGCCAGTGCTGCTAGAATATGGTACCATCACCACCCTGGCTGGCGCTTTGACCTGTCTCATCGTACCAAGGTGGTCATTCTCTCAGCATTTGTGCATCACTCCTTTCTTTTGGCCTTGCTTCGTACGCAAGGTCTAAATTGGGTATATGAAGATAGCCGTTTATACGTCAATTCTCTGTGAGTACTGTGGTCGGTTTCCCTGCCAGGCATTGCTTATAATTGCTCGCAGCTCGAGGTCGTATTTGAAATGGACGATATAGCAGGTGAGAGAAACCTGGTTGGTCACTGCTGAAAGACGAGCGCTGCAAATGTTGCACGATCACGGCATTGCCTTAGTGGATGTGCGCGCCGCTTACTTCATGTCGAGCAAATGCGGGGCAGTCTTCCTTGTTGATGTGGACCAGGCGTTGATGCGAGCGCCTCCAACGCCTCAACCTCGCGACTAGAAGATTTACGACGAATGGGCAGCAGCATCGGTGCGTCCACACCCCTGCTAACATTGAGCTGCAACTTCTTTCCAATGCCTATGGGTGTGCCTATGCTTCCCACCGTTTGGTCAAGCCTTGTGACGTGTGAACAAGCCCTCTAGCGCTCGATCAAGCCTTCCATGTAGCTGGAATGACGAGTGCTTTGCCGCATAGGGCTTGCTTCAAAGTGAGCATGTTGGCTTGGCTCAGCTAATGTGAAGTGTTTACATCGGAGCGATGCTTCATGGTTTATTCTCCTCCATTGTGCACATAGCGCAAGCGAATCAAGCAAGCTGAGAGGAATACGTCTCAATTAAATCAATTAACAATTAAATCGTTGACGCCCTGTGGTCTGATACGTCAGCATCACGGCGTCATCAAAGGTAATTGCTCTTACAGTGTAGGATACATCCACTCTCAAATGAATGAATCCTACACTATCGCATCATCATCTTCGGCTGTGCATCGTAATCGTACGCCTCAGAGCAACCTGTGGAGAACTGGCATTCCACATGCACTTATCGTAGTAGAGAAGTTCAGTGCGGATATGGTAGATGACGGAAGTCATGTGCAAATCATGTGGATACATTGTTAATGTTGCTAAATGACGCCCAAATTCTGATCTCTTTTCATGGAGATCATCTGCACAATTGAGACTTGCCTCATGTGGAATGCCGTGTGTGTCTAGACAGGAATAGCTGAACGCTGCCTCGGAGGATACGATGAACTTCCCACATTGGGTTTAGTCCCTCGAGTATGCCCGGGAAGGTATAGAGGTATAAAGCTTCTTAGCACCTCGCTCGGTCACATGTGTGTCGCATTGGCAGTTGTCGTTGTCATGCTTGCTTGTGTGTACCAGACATGATTAATGAGGATAGCATTGCACACTGTGTGTGTGTGTGTGTGTGTGTGTGTGTGTGTGTGTGTGTGTGTGTGTGTGTGTGTGTGTGTGTGTGTGT
>JAULKR010217423.1:0-15331 GCA_032356305.1 Prasiola linearis | reverse complement strand
TCGGCCCGGAGGTTGGTGCCGGTCAGGTCGGCATACTGTTGAGTCGTCCCCACGTTGGCGTGGCCCATCAGCGTCTTCACCTTGTAGACGGACGCTCCACGCTGGACGAGCCGAGTGGCGAACGTGTGGCGGAGTCCGTGGAACGAGACAGCCGACGGAAGCTTGGCGAGGTCCCGGTAGTAGGCGTCTCGGATCTCGCGCCCGGTGTCTGTGAGGCGGTACCTCATCTTCCAGTTAACGTTGTGCTTGGCGTATGTCGGCATAACTGCTAGTTGCAGGCCGACGCTAGGCGTGGGCGTCGGTGGTAGATTGAAACGCCGCGTCGCCTAGCGCGGCTGAACAGCTTTCGTTATACGGCACTCCCTCTCCGCCAGATGAAAGCGCTCCTCCTCTGCGACGACACCGAGGCTGCCCGCGTCGCCCCGCTCTGCCTGCGCTATGGCGTCGGCATCGAGGTCCAGGCGTTCTACGATCCGGAGGTCATCGGGCGAGACGGTGCGGTGCCCGAACACGAGCGTCTGATCGAAGGCATCGCTCCGCGTGGGCTCCACGGCCCGTTCGGCGACCTCTGCCCCGGCAGCTTCGACCCGATGGTCCGAGACCTCGCCCGGACCCGGTTCGAGCAGGCGTACAGCGTGGCCCAGCGTCTCGGAGCAGACCACATCGTCCTGCATCACGGGTACGTCCCCGGTACGAGCGGGTACACGAACTGGCTCGAACGCTCAGCCTCATTCTGGCGTGACTTCATCTCGGATAAGGAGGGCGTCCGCGTCCACGTAGAGAACATGCTCGAACACGACCCCGACCTGCTGGCGGACGTTATCGACGCCGTGGACAGCCCGGCCCTCGACGTTTGTTTCGATACGGGTCACGCCCACTGCAACGGTCGGGTGCCGGTGCTCGAATGGATCGAGCGGCTCGGTTCGCGGATTGGGTACGTCCATCTCCACAACAACCACGGTAGCGAGGACGAGCATCTCGGGCTCGGGGACGGGACGATCCCGATGGAGGACGTGCTGGCAGCGCTGGATGAGCACGCGCCCGACGCGCTGTGGGCTGTCGAAGCGCAGGTGCCGTATTTGGAGTCGTCGTTGGCTTGGCTATCAGAGCGTGGGCACATGCAGGAACCCCGTGCCGCATAACCCGCCGCTGCAGGCCGACACAGGGCGCGAGCGTTCTCGGCTCGTGCGGGCGTCGGCGCTACCTTCGCTTCGTCCAACCATCCTGCCGTTCGCCCTGTGCGGCTGAGCGGCCCTCTTGTAGGTCGCCGTCGAGCCCTTGCGTCGGCGCTGCTCGAAGTAGCGTGAGGCGTGGCCGCAGAACATGCCCGTCGAGTCAATAGCGATCAGGTCGCGCGCGTCCCGGTCGCGCGGAGGTGGATCGTGGCCGGAGGCCTTGAACAGCCGGACGGTCTCGACGAGGGCGGTCGCAACGATGTCGCCGGTGGCCTTGTCGTGCGCGAAGCGCCAGAGCGTGGTGTAGTCCGGGACAACGCCCAGGCCCACTGCTTCGCGGAGGCCGTCGGAGACCTCGAGGGTCTCCTGGGCGGTGCGGTAGTCGAGGCCGAGGTACTCCTTGACGAGCAAGCAGGCCAAGAGCTGCGGTTGGGTGAAGCGCTTAGGCGCGAAGCGGTGAGCGCGCTCCGGGAGGGTCGCGAGGGCAACTTGGTGAGCCAGACGAGCGAAGGTGAGCAGACGGTTGGCCATCGAATCAGCGGCAGGTGCCACTGTCGAACGCCGGCCGTAGACTCCGGTCCCGCCAGCTTCTCAACAGAGCAAGCCGCCAACTGTTAGCGGTACTCGTGAGAGCCCCTGCTCGGCTGACACGTAGCTTTGGGTGATGAAGCAGACCGAGTACTTTAAGCGCCGCGTCCTCGGCGAACGCCCGTACATCGAACTCACGTGGTGCGAGGCCGCTGTGCGCGAGCCCGAGGCGACCGAGATCCAATCGGACGGCCGCGTTCGGCACTGGCGCTTCGTGCCGAAGTTGAACAAGTACCTCCGCATCGTAACGTTGGAGGACCGCGAGACGCTCCACAACGCCTTCCCCTACCGCTCCTTCAAACCGCTAGCGCTATGACGTTCGAGTACTTTCCCGACACGGACACGCTCTACATCGCCCTCCGGCCAGGCCCGAGTGCAGATGCGGGCGAGGTGGCCCCGGATGTCGTGTTGGACTACGACGAGAGCGGGAACGTGATCGGGATGACGGTCGAGCACGCGAGCGAGCGTGCTGACCTTGGGTCGTTCTCGGTTACAGCGATCCCGGCCCTCGCGGCGTGAGATCAGACCGGCCACATGGGTGACACGGTTAGGGCTGTAGTCTAGGTCTTGAGCTGGTAGTCGCGCTCGTGTAATCGACTGAGCGCAGCACGGATCTGGCTCCCGTAGACATCGTCAGCGATGGAGCAATACAGCATGGTTGTCGCAACATCAGCGTGACCGGCGAACTGCTGGACAATGGGCACCGGTACGCCGCGCTCGATCAGCCACGTGATACACGAATGCCGAAGGACATGCGGCGTGAGGCTGGGGACTCCTGCCGCAACAGCGAACCGCTTCACACTCTTGGAGCACGTTCCTGAGTGGACCGGCCCTCCCCCGGCCTCGAGGACGAGTCCCGTCCTCGATTGCCTCTGTGTCGCCACGTCTTCGAGGACGACAACGGCTTTCTCCGATAGCGGGATGCGACGCTCGGCTCCTGACTTCGACGTGAACGAGTCCGTACAGGTCACCGTCAAGTGTCCGCCCTCGAGGTCGACGTGATCCCACTGGAGATTCAACAACTCGTTGCGACGCAGTGCGGTCTCGGCGCCGAGTCGAATGAACGGTGCCGCCCAAGCGCTCGACCGACGGTTTCCGTCGCGACAGTGTGCCTCGGCGTAGGCCGCAACGCATTCAACCTGCTCAGGTCGCAGTGCCTTGGGAAAGCGACGAGGCACGCGTTCAAGGCGAACGTCCTCCGTCGGGTCAGTTCCGATGAGTTCTTGGTCTTTGCAATAGCGGAACCACGTCCGGAGATGCTGGACGTAGTTCCGCTTCGTGATGGGCTTGACCTCGAGGGACGACAACCAACGCTCGATGTCCAGGGTGTTGACCGAATTTATAGGCGTGTCGTCGCCGGTGAACGCCGCGAACCACCCAGTGACACGCTCGTGGTTCAGACGAGTGTTAAGCGCTCTATGGGACCGGCTCTCAAGAAACACAGTCCGAGCGGCAGCAAGAGACAACTGCTCACGCCGTGGCCGTACCGCGGCGTCCTCGTCAGGAGGTGGAGCATCATCATGCCAGGGATCATACCGGCACTCGACATATGCACTCTCCCACTTCTGACGCAACCGTTCAGCTGCACGCCGATCACGAACGCCGGTCGAGACTCGCTTGCGCTTTGGAACGCGCATCGGGTCGTGAAACTGCACGGCGAAGATGCCGGTGCGCTTGTCTTTGCTTAGTCCTGCCATCTCTCTGGTGACCACTATGGGTCGGTGAGAGAGGAAATCAGGCCGCGTTCTATACCGGCATAGTACCGGCAGTCGGTGCGTCGGACGAGGTCGGAACGCCCTCCAAACAGAACGAGGGCTCTCAGAACCGTGTCTGAGAGCCCCCATTCGGTGCCCGAGACTGGAATCGAACCAGCACTCCCGTAAAGGAACACGTCCCTGAAACGTGCGCGTGCGAGTACGAAATCTGTCCGGAGGTCGCTGAGGGCCTGATTCTAATAGTCTCGACGACTGGCGGCCCGCAATATGCCAGCAGTGACTGCGGCGAGCGGTCGCTCGTTGGTCGAAGTCCGATGATAGCGCCTCTCACGGGCATGCTCACTCGCTTTCGGATGCTTCGCGACCATCTACGTGACGCGACCGCTTGCCGGCTAGGACTGCGACGGTAGCCGAGAGACGACGCTCACTCATTTCCGGTCGCCTCACTCGGCTGGATCGCGACCGACGGAGAAACTCCGAACTGATCTCGGAACGACCTCGAAAAATGAGATACGCTCCTGAACCCAACGGCATACGCGACCTCGCTTATGGTCCCCTGCCCATCCTCAAGGAGGAGACGGGCTCGAGCCAAGCGGACCCCTCTAATGAACCTGGCTGGCGTTTCGCCGCTGATCTCCTTGAGCTGCCTGTAGAATGTGCTACGGCTCATCTCAAACGACGCCATGAGATCGTCGACCGAGTAGGCCTCGTCGCTCATCCCGTCCTCGACGGCGGCGCGGGCACGGGCGAGAAATGGGTCGAGGACGGGCTCGGCGCCGTCTCCACCGACTTGGGCAGACAGACCGCTGAACCGCACCTTGAGCCGCTGCCGCGACGCGATCAGGTTGTCGACGCGCGCTCGGAGCGTCCCGGCCACGAACGGCTTCACCACGTAGTCGTCGGCGCCGGCCTCGAGGCCGATCTGCACGTCGGCGTCGTCCGCCTTGGCGGTGAGCAGGATGACCGGGATGAAGTCGGTCGCCGGGTCGGCACGGAGCGCGCGGACCACGTCCACGCCATCGAGCCCGGGCATCATGACATCGCTCACGACCAGATCCGGCGTCTCCCGGCGCGCGACCTCGAGGGCGCGGTCGCCGTCGGGCGCCTCGAGGACGCGGTAGCGGTCCTCGAGGTGGGACCGGACGTAGGCGCGGATGTCGGCGTTGTCGTCGGCGACAAGCACCGTCGTCCGGTCGTCCGCCTCGGTCGGGTCTGGTTCGGTCTCGAGAGACTCGACCGTGAGCGGTGCGGCCTCGAGGTCGGGGATCGCGAGCACCGCGTCGGCCTCGAGGCTGTTGCCGCTGTGGCGGCGGACCGGGGTCGCGATCTGATCGTCGTGCAGATGGTCGCGGCCAAGCGGGAGACGGACGGTGAACGTGGCGCCATCCCCCGGCGTGCTCTCCACCGTGAGCGTCCCGCCGTGCAGCGCGGTCAGGTCGTGAGCGAGGGCCAGCCCGATGCCGCTGCCGACGTGGTCGCCTGCGGTCTCGTCGACCCGGTAGAAGCGGTCGAAGACGTGAGGCAAGTCTTGGGCTGGGATTCCCGGACCGGTGTCTTGGATGCGGACTGTCGCCAAGTCGGATTGGGCCTCGACGGTGACCGTCACGCTCTCGCCCTCGGGCGTAAACTTGAAGGCGTTCGAGAGCAGGTTTGTCAGGGTGGCTTCCAGCTTGCCCGGCTCGGCCCAAACCTCCAGCCGATCGGGCGCCTCGACCTCGAGGGCGACGGCTCGGCGCTCGGCAAGCGGCGAGAACGACAGCGCGAGCGACCGGACGAACCCTGCCAGATCGAGCGGCTCTGCGCGGAGTTCCATCTCCCCCGCTTCCAGTCTCGCTGCATCCAGAAGCTGGTTGGTCAAGCGAAGGAGTCGGCGGCTGTTGCGGAGCGCGAGATCGACGGATTGTTGTGCGCTGCTGGGGAGACGGCTGGCGTCGGCCTCGAGGTCTTCGAGCGGGCCGATCGTAAGCGAGAGCGGCGTGCGGAACTCGTGGCTGACGTTGGTAAAGAACTCCGTCTGGGCCGCGTTGAGGGCTGCCAGGCGCTCCGCCTGGGTCGCGACGATCTCCTTCTCGGTCTGGAGTTGGCTCGTCCGCTCCTCGACCAAGGCCGTCAACGCGTGCTGGCGCTCGGTCAGCGTCCGAAGCCGCGCGCGGACGCCCAGCCCGATGGCGCCGGCAACAGCCAGCACTCCAAGCAACGCAAACCACCACGTCTCCCACACATGCGGCGGGACCTCAATCGAGGCCGAGGCCACCGGCCCCCATGCCCCTCCGGCGCCCATGGCCTGGACCTCGAAGGTGTGCTTCCCCGGATCGAGGCCGCCGTACGTCACCGACCGGTTGTCGGTCGTGGCCGACCAGTCGTCCCGATGGCCGGCCAGGCGCGTCCGAAACCGGACCAACTCGGGCTCGAGCAAATCCGACGCCGTGTACTCGACCGTCAACGTCCTCGACCCGAGAGGGACCGCAGCGCCGGGCGCGACGGCCTCACCGTCTTCCGTGCGGACGGCCTCGACGACGGCCGCTGGCGGCGATGCGAACTGCTGCGCGAAGAGGGCCGGGTCGACACGCGTCACGCCCGCGTAGGACGGCACCCACAGGCCGCCGTCGGGCGCCTGGGCCACGTCGGCCAGGGAGAAGCTCACGCCGAGGTGCCCAGACGAGGGCAGAATGGTCACCAGATCCACCGACACGCCGGGCGACTCGAGGGCGCGCTCGGCATCCGCGACCGCGACGCGGTGGAGAACCTGGGCACCTCCGAGCCACATCGCCCCGTGGTCGTCGAGCGTGACGAACGAGAGCGAGGCCGGGACGCCCTGCTCCGGTCCCAACGACTCCACCTCGTCGCCGCGGACACGGACCACGCCTCGCGTCGCGGTTGCCGCCCACAGCGTGCCGTCGGCGCCGTCCTCGAGGTCGCGAACCGGCACACCCTCGAGGGCGGAGACGGGAAACAGCGTTTGGTCGCGCAGCACCGCCAGCCCGCTGTCGGACGCGACCCAGAGGGTTCCGTCGGGCGCGCGGTGGACATCCTGGGCCATGCCGGGTACGGCGAGGTCCACGGTCACCTGAACCGCCTCGGTGTCGTAGCGCAAGAGACGGCTCGAGACGCCGCCGCCGCCGATGCCGCTGAGCCACAGCGCGTTCGGGTTGTCCGGGTCGGCAAAGATGCGGTCCCACCACACCCGCTCGCGGATGGCCTCCGGTTGGCCGATGGCACGCCCGTCCTCGAGTCGAAACAGGATCTCGTGGTAGCTGCCCCAGCGGCGTCCGGCGGCGTCCTCCATGATGTAGCCGACGTTTTTTCTGGGCTGGCCGACCAGCCCGGCCGGGACGCCGGGACCGGCGACGATGCGATAGCGGTCGACCGTGGTGGACATCCCGCGAATCACGAAAGCGGTACCCGCGCGGGTGCCGCGCGCGCCGCTCACGATCACGGATCCGTCCGCGCCCAGCGTCGCACGGCTGGACGGCACCGGCGCGCCCTCGTCGCCCTCGAACGCGCGGAAGGGCGAGACGGTGGCACGAAGCAAGCCGGTTGCCTGCGAGAACAGCCAGACGGCACCCTGGCGATCCTCGAAGATGCCCTCGATGTAGGTAAACCCGCTGGGCTCCAGGCGCGCGATCTCCCGTCCCCCGGCCTGCACGATGATCACGCCCTCGTCCTCGAGCGTCGTCGGCTCGAGCCAGACGTAGCCGCGCCGGTCCACCAGCCGCGCCGACAGCGGGCCGTCGCCTTCCGAGAACCACCCGACGCGGCGCCCCGTCCCGTCGGTCAGGTCGATGCGCCGACGGCCGCCCTCGAGGGTGTCGGTGGGGATGTGGAACAGCGGTCCGTGGGTAGTCGCCTCGAAGCCAATGCGCTGGCGGTCGTCGCCGGGCGGGACGAAGCGGTCACCGTCCCAGCGCGCCACGACCCCATTCCTGAGCCGGGCCACGGGCTGGTCGGGCGCGGCTGCCGGCGGCAGATAGGTCCACACGGTGCCCTCGGGATCGGCCGCGAGCGGCGTCCAGACGTTTCGCGTGCGGGTCTCGACCGGGACCCAGGCGTCCTCGATGAGCCGGCCGATGCGGTCTCCGGTACCGCTGATCCACAACGTGCCGTCGGCGTCCTCAACGAAGCCCTGGACCCAATGGTCACCGACGGCGGGGCGGGCGTCGTACGCCGTCCACACGCCGTCCCGGAGCCGGTACGCCTGGGGGCCGCGGGCGCCCACCCACAGGTCCCCATTGCGGGCGATGTACACGCTTACGAAGGCGTGGTCGCTGAACGCCGGGACGGTCTCGGTGGTGAACCCGACAAACTGGATCCCGTCGAACCGAAACAAGCCGTGGTTCGTCGCCAGCCACAGATAGCCGTCTGCCGACTGGGCGACGTCCTGGAGGGGCATCGGGAGGCCGTCGGCGACAGTCCACTCCTCGAGGAGGATCGAGGGAAACGCGCCCGGGCGCTCGGCGAGAGGCGCAGCGTCCTCGATGGGCGCGGCCGGTTGCGCCGGGGCCTCGGGAGGCCGCTCGTCGGTGCCGCACCCGGCCATCATGGGTAGGGCGAGTGCCGCCAGCACGGCGGCCACCAGTCGGCAGCGGGAGAGCGGGTGCACCAACGAGGAGCAGCAAGGAGCAAAGAGGTCCGTTAGGATACGGCCGACGCCAACCGGGCCACGGCCCCCACACACGTTGAACATGGGCCGAAGGCCCCGACTCGTCTTCGAGGGCGGCGAGGCACGACAGGCGGCCCAGATCCCAAACGGGCCTGTTTTGGACGCTGTGTCAACAGATTGGGACGCTGTGTCAACAGATCGGACGGATTGCGAGAGCGGGATCCCGTTGCTTTTGGACAGACCCCGCTCGCGCCCATGCCGACACCGCTCCGCTCCGAGACGCTCCGCCTGGAGCTCGCCATCCTGCGCTCCGAACTCGCCGCCGAGGCGGACCGCCTCCCGGCCCCGCGCCACGACACCGCGCCGCCCCGCGCCGACGGGCTCGACCCCGCCCGCCTCGGCGACGCCGCCGGCCGACCCGACGACCCAGTGACGACCGCTCCCCGCTCGACTCCCACCACCCGTTTGCCTCCCACGACGATGCCCCGACTGACCGCCCTCACCCGACCGTTCCTCGCCGCGCTCGTGGCGCTCTTGCTCGCGGGTGCCGCCAGCGCCCAGGCCGTACCCAACGGCGTGGCCGCCCAGGCTCAGGAGGCCGGGCTGGCGCCGTCGCAGGCGACCTCGCTGGCGCGCGCGGTGGCTCAGGCGCTGCCCCGGACCGAGCAGGACAGGCTGGCCGCCGGCGACCCCGATGAGAACGATTGGTTTGGGATCTCCGTGGCAGTCTCGGGCGAGACGGCCGTCGTCGGGGCCGAACAGGACGACGACGCGGGGGTCAACTCGGGCTCGGCCTACGTGTTCACGCGTTCGGGGACGACGTGGAGCCAGCAGGCCAAGCTCACCGCCGACGACGCCGCCGGGGGCGACCGGTTCGGGGGCTCCGTAGCCGTCTCCGGCGGGACGGTCGTCGTGGGCGCCTACCGTGACGAAGACGCTGGGTTCGCTTCTGGCTCGGCCTACGTGTTCACCCGCTCGGGAACGACGTGGAGCCAGCAGGCCAAGCTCACCGCCAACGATGCCGCTGAACAGGACGAGTTCGGGTTCTCGGTGGCGATCTCGGGCGAAACGATCGTTGTAGGTGCTTACCTCGACGACGACGTAGCGGGCAACTCCGGCTCGGCCTACGTGTTCACGCGCTCGGGAACGGCGTGGAGCCAGCAGGCCAAGCTCACCGCCAGCGATGCGGCTGAGGACGACGAGTTTGGGGCCTCCGTGGCGATCTCGGGCGAGACGGTCGTCGTGGGCGCCGCCGATAATACCGTGGACGATGTGCGCAACTCCGGCTCGGCCTACGTGTTTACACGCTCCGGGACGACGTGGACCCAGCAGGCCAGGCTCACCGCCAGCGACGCTGCCGCGGGCGACCGGTTCGGAAACTCCGTCTCGGTGTCGGGCGAGACCGCTGTCGTGGGTGCCAGAGGTGACAGTGATGCGGGAACCCGCTCCGGTTCAGCGTACGTGTTCACGCGCTCAGGGACGGCGTGGACAGAACAGGCCAAGCTCACCGCAGGCGATGCCGACCTGCTCGACGAGTTCGGGTTCTCGGTAGCGGTCTCCGGCGAAACGGTCGTCGTGGGCGCCAACCGTGACAACGACGCAGGGAGCAGTTCCGGCTCGGCCTACGTGTTCACGCGCTCGGGGACGGCGTGGAGCGAACAGGCCAAGCTCATCGCCAGCGACGCTGCCGAGAACGACCGGCTGGGGACCTCGGTGGCGATCTCGGGCGAGACGGCCGTCGTGGGCGCCTACCTCGACGACGACGGAGGGGACAACTCCGGCTCGGCCTACACCTTCCTCACGGCCACGCCTCAGGCTGGCCCCACATTCACCGTCAACACGACGGACGGCGCCGACGACGGCTTCTGCGGCACCGAGCCGTCGGACGCGTATCAGGACTGCTCGCTCGCGGACGCGGTCGCCGCAGCGAATGCGGCCACGGGCGACAACACCATCACGTTCGCCTCGGACGTGCGTGGCACGATCACGCTCGACGGCACACAGCTTAGGCTCTCCGATGACGTGACCATCGAGGGCCCCGGCGCCGACCTGCTGGCGGTCGACGGCGACGCCCTTTCGCGCGTGGTACAGGTGGCCTCCGTTGTGACGGCCTCGATCTCCGGGCTCACCGTCCAAAACGGGCGCGTCTTCGCCCGCAACAGGGGCGGGGGCATCTTCAACCAGGGGACGCTGACGCTCACCGAGAGCACGATCTCCGGAAATACGGCTTTCTCGAGCGGATTCGACGGCGGATTTGGTGGCGGCATCGCGAACGACGGCATGCTGATCGTGACCGCAAGCACGATTTCGGACAACCAAGTGCGAAGCCAGAGCAGCGATGGCGGAGCTCGAGGCGGTGGCATCTCGAATCGAGGCACGCTGACCGTGACCGCGAGTACGATCTCCGGGAACAGCGCCGGCACCGCTGGCGGCGCGATCTACTCCATCACGGAGGTTGACGGGTCCGAGCCCGTCACGATCACGCGGACCACGATCTCGGGCAACACGGCGGGCTTAGGCGGAGGACTGCTCCACGAGCAAGGTCGGGTCGTCGTCGACCGCTCGACGATCACCGGCAACACGGCGACCGACGGCCGTGGATCCGGGATCGCCAGCCTCGCGGAGACCG
Organism: Prasiola linearis; assembly: GCA_032356305.1. Lineage (NCBI taxonomy): Eukaryota > Viridiplantae > Chlorophyta > Trebouxiophyceae > Prasiolales > Prasiolaceae > Prasiola > Prasiola linearis. The sequence continues at coordinate 4,624 of JAULKR010217423.1, read as the reverse complement.
TGGTCACCGGCTCGATCGTGGCTGGCAACACGAACTCCGACCTTGACTTCGTCTTCGTGACCGACAACACGTTCACGAGCGGCGGCTTCAACGTCGTCGGGACCGGCACGGGCGTCGACGGCGCCACTTTCACCGAGCCCGGCGACGTGACCGGCGTGGCCGACCCGCTCCTCGGTCCGCTCGCCGACAACGGCGGCCCGACGCTCACGCGCCTCCCCCAGACCGGCAGCCCGGCCATCGACCGAGGCGGGACGTGCGGCCCGGACCAGCGCGGCGAGCCCGCGCCCCTCGACGGCGACGGCGACTTCGAGGCGCTCTGCGACGCGGGTAGCGTCGAGGCCCCCACGGTCACGGGCGTCGCCTTCGAGGCCGCGACGGCGTCCGCCCTCGAGGACGAGACGGTCACAATTCGGGTTCGGCTCTCGGCCCCGGCCGGCGCGGGCGGGGCGACCGTCGAGGTCGCCGTCACGTCCGGCGGCGACGACCTCGAGGACGACGCCACCCAGACGGCCACGTTCGGCTCGGGCGAGGACACCGCCACGGTCTCGTTCACCGTCGCCAACGACGGCGTCGCGGAGCCCGCCGAGGACATCGTGTTCGCCCTCGAGGATGCGACCGGCGCCGTCATCGCTGACCCATCGGCGCTCACGCTCACCGTCGGCGCGAGCCGGACCGACGTCCAGTTCGCATCCGCAACGTATTCCGGCCTCGAGGGCGAGGCGATCACGCTGACGGTGACGCTCGCGGCGCCCGCAGTCGGTGGCGAGACGGTCGACGTGGCGCTCACCTCGGGCGACGTCGCTGATCTGGGCGGCTACGAGACCCAGAGGGTCACCTTCGCAACGGGTGATGAGACGGCGACCGTGATCATCCCGGTCACCGACGACGGCCGCGCCGAGGACGCCGAGGACTTCGTGTTCGCCCTCGAGGACGCCGTCGGGCTCGACCTCAGCGATCCCGCCGAGACCACGCTCACGGTCGCCGCGAGCCGGTCGGCCGTCGCATTCGCGCCCGACACCTACGTCGGCGTCGAGGGCGCCACGATCACAGTCACCGTCGAGGTCCCGGTCGCCGCCGCGGGTGGCGAGTCCGTCGACGTCGTCCTCGAGGGCGGCTCGGCAGGTGCCACGGCCAGTGACCTGGGCGGGGTCTCGCGCGCCACAGCGACGTTCGCGACCGGCGCCACCACGGCCACGGTCACGTTCGAGGTCGCCGACGACGGCGAAGGCGAGGACGCGGAGACGTTCACACTCGGGCTCCAGAACCCGGTCAGCCTCAACCTGGGCGATCCCCAAACGGCTACGCTCCTCATCGACCCGTCGGCGGTCGCGGCGCGCTTCGCGTCCGTCCAGCAGGCCGTCTTCGAGGACGCCGGCTCGGTCACGTTGGTGGTTGAGTTGACAAGCGAGCCCCTCGAGGACGCCGAGATTGTGGTTGTCCTTGAGTCCGGCGACCCGGCCGACCTGGGCGGCTTCGAGCGCGCCGTCCTCGAGGTCGGGCCGAACCGGCCGACGCGCTTCGAGGTCGTGGTGCCGGTCACCGACGACGCGGTCGTGGAGTCGGACGAGACGTTCGTGTTCGGGCTGACGGCGCAGGACCCCGACGGCGGGACCGACCGCGGCGCCGGCGGCCTGGTCGTGGCGGAGACCTCGACGGCGGTCATCGTGGTCGACAACGACGGCGCGCTCGTGACGGCCACGGTGCCCGCTCGCGACCTCGATGCGGACAGCCTCGAGGACGGCGGCCCGCGCGCGTTTGCGGTGCCGGTCGGCGGACTCACCGCGCGTGAGATCCAGGAGGCGACCGGCTCAGATTCGCTCTACGTGTTCCAAGACGGACTGCTCGTTGCCCTCGAGGACGACGCGGCCGTCGGCGCCGGCCGCGTCGTGATCGCGGACGTGGCGCCGGGTGCGGACCTCACGTTCTCCGGCTCGCAGGCCCCGTCCGCCCTCGAGGTCGCCACGACCACGGTCGCGGTCGGTGACGAGACGCGCGTGCTGGCCGCCATCGGCAACCCAACCTCGAAGGCGCTCGCCCTCGAGGACGCGCTCGCCGTCACCGGCGGTACCCTCGCCGACGTCGTGCTGGTGTTCGACGCCGCAGCCGGCTCGTTCCGTCCCGTCTCGCTCGCTGGCCTCGAGGACGCCGACCTCGACGCGGTGCTTGGTGCCTTCGGCGCGGTCATCGTGCAGATCGTCCCGGACGCCAACACCTCGACCGACCTCCAGGTCGCGCTCGCGCTCGACGGCCCGGCTGCTACCGGCACCGACCTTGAGAACGCGGCCTTCGTACCGACGGACGGCGAGACGGCCGTCGTGCTCGCGCTCCGCCCGACGGCGGCCAACGGCGCGCAGGCCACCGCCGCGCGGCCGGCCACGGACCCGGGCGACACGGTCGCGCTCCGCCTCGGCATCGGCGGCACCGACCTCGACGCCTTTGACGGCCTCGACGTGGTGTCGCCGCTCGGTCCGACGTTGGCCGCCCTCGAGGTCGGCGCCACACCCTTCGCGGCTGTCTCGCTCTGCGACGCGCTCTCACGCGGTCCCGTCACCGTGCCCCTCGTGCTGTCCGTCCTCGAGGTCGGATCGTACGAGATCGCGCTGACGACAAACGGCCTCGAGGTGGACGGCCGGCCGGTCGTGGTGGAGGTCTTCGACGGCACGCGCGGGATCGCCCTCGAGGACGGCCCCTACGCCTTCGAGACGACAGCGTCGGACGTAGCCGGAGGAATGATCACGGGCCGCTTCTCGGTGCAGATCTCGCTCCGGTCGACGGTCGCCAACCAGGACGCCGTCCTCGAGGCCGCGCGCATGGTGGTCTTTCCGAACCCGACGGCGGGCGCGGCGACGATCGTCCTCGAGGCCGAGGTCGCGGTGCGGGTTGTGGTGTACGACGCGCTGGGCCGTGAGGTCTCGGTGCTGCATGACGGTCCTGCCATGGGCGAGCTTCGGCTGGCGGTGTCAGGTCTCGTCCCAGGCGTATACATGGTGCGCGTCGAGGGCGAGGGTGAAGCGCTCACGCGCTCACTCACCGTGACACGGTGACGACGGCTCGTCAGGAAGGGCGGCGTCAAGGTCGACTCGGTGCCGTCGCCGAGGGCTTCCCTGACCGCCACCCATGCCCGCGTGTAGATGCAGCGCTTAGCTACTCCCTCTCCCCTTTCGACTAGGCCTGACCGGACCGCCGGCCCGTGACCATGTCTTGCCTGTCACGACAGCAGACACGGCTGAGGGCGACACTCCAAACTCGTCGGCAAGATCCCTAAGTGGAGGACGGTCTCTGGCGTACCGGCTTCGGATCTCCCGGGCAGAGTCGGCATCAAGCTTCGCCGACTTGTGTCGTCCGTGCTCGACCGCGTCGAGGTTGTTCTCACGCTGACCACCTGTGGCATCGAGATGGTCGGGTCGACAGCACGATGGGTTTCCGCACGCATGGCGAACAGGCTGCCCCGACGGTACCTCGATGCCGGAGAACTCGAGGGCGTACACATAGGCGTAGCGCGTCCTGCCAGCGACTGTAAAGCGACCACGCCCCTCCTTGTTGAGCGCTTTAGTCCAAAGCCAGCACCCATCCGGGGTAGATGCCCGATCAACCCGAACCCAGAACCTCTCTTCGGCCTTCTGAGAAACGGCCCTTCCGCTCACGAATCGCTCCTCGCTTGACGTTGCCTAGCGTCGTATCGACGTAGGAACCGTAAACCAGCGTCCTTCGAGTTTGGCCGTGCGAGTAGCTCGTACTGAGGCCGTCCAGAGTTGCGGTCTACCGCATTCACGGTGAAGCTTAACGTTTTCGTCTCGGTGCCGAAGTGACGGCGGAGAGCGTACTCCCCTCCCCTCAGAGGTATTAGCACCGTCTGAACTGTCGGTACCCTCGCTTGGCTGACGAATGGCTCGAATGGCGGACGCTCCCTCGGCACCCGCTCAACCTGCTCGCGCTCGACGGGCTCGAACTCCCGACCGTCTGGTCCGCCGTTCGCCGCGATTGCGTGCCGCTGTCTTTCCGCTCGGGCCTCGGCAGTGTTGTATCCGATGCTCCTCGAGCACATGAGCCGTCCTTGACCCCAGCGACACGCCTTGACGATATAACCCGAGACCTTCGCAACGTCGTCCGCGGTTGCTCCGATCTGGACGACAAGAGTATCTATCCCCCCTCCGGCGTCGATCCACTCCCCTGCTACGCGGTTCGGGTCGAGGGTAGTCTCGATCAATGCGTGGATATGATGCCCTCGTCCTTCGGCATTGAGATCGACCTGGGCGAGATACAGAGGACGGCCACCGCCTCTCCGTGTTAGGCGCTTCAGTAGCCGGTTGCTGAATACCGACCGGAGCGCATGATTCCGCTCCGGCCCTGTCAGACGTGCGGCGTCGGCCGGGCGAAGCGTCAGTGTTGCGAAGACGAACGAGTCCGCGTGCCCGCCGAGAGTCTCCTTGAAGTGCGCCATGTGGCGCCGGAGTTGTTTAGGTCCACAGACCGGGCATCGCCAACGGTCACACCCTGCGACTAAAGCCGTCATAACACCTGTAGCGCGCGATACGAGGTACCCTCTCAGGTGTGCATTCGGGCAAGTACCACCGTTTGCGCTGGTGGGTCCTAGCGCCCAAGGATCCGTTCGATGCCGCTCCGT